>JBBPBX010047553.1:0-26109 GCA_038048925.1 Garcialebias charrua | reverse complement strand
TCATTTATTATAACTGTTGATGTTTATTATAACTGTTGTTATTTATTATAACTGTTGTTGTTTATTATAACTGTTGTTGTTTATCATAACTGTTGTTATTTATTATAACTGTTGTTTATTATAACTGTTGTCGTTTATTATAACTGTTGTAATTTATTATAACTGTTGTTGTTTATTATAACTGTTGTTGTTTATTATAACTGTTGTTTGTTAAACTTGTTGTTAAAATGGTTGTTGTTTATTATAACTGTTGTAGTTTATTATAACTGTTGTTGTTTATTATAACTGTTGTTGTTTATTATAACTGTTGTTGTTTATTATAACTGTTGTTGTAAATTATAACTGTTGTTGTTTATTGTAACCTTTGTTGTTCATTATAACTGTTGTTGTTGTTTATTAGAACTGTTGTTGTTTATTAGAACTGTTGTTGTTTATTATAAATGTTGTTGTTTGTAATAACTATTGTTGTTTATTATAACTGTTGTGGTTTATTATAACTGTTGTCATTTATTATAACTGTTGATGTTTATTATAACTGTTGTTTTTTATTATAACTGTTGTTTTTTATTATAACTGTTGTTGTTTATCATAACTGTTGTTGTTTATTATAACTGTTGTCGTTTATTATAACTGTTGTCGTTTATTATAACTGTTGTAATTTATTATAACTGTTGTTGTTTATTATAACTGTTGTTGTTTATTATAACTGTTGTTTATTATAACTGTTGTTAAAACGGTTGTTGTTTATTATAACTGTTGTAGTTTATTATAACTGTTGATGTTTATTATAACTGTTGTTGTTTGTAATAACTATTGTTGTTTATTATAAGTGTTGTCATTTATTGTAACTTGTTGTTTATTATAAGTGTTGTTGTTTATTAAAACTGTTGTTGTTTATTATAACTGTTGTTGTTTATTAAAACTGTTGAAGTTTATTATAACTGTTGTAGTTTATTATAACTGTTGTTGTTTATTATAACTGTTGTTGTTTATTATAACTGTTGTTGTTTATTATAATTGTTGTTGTTTATTATAACTGTTGTTAATTATTATAACTGTTGTTGTTTATTATAACTGTTGTTGTTTATTATAACTGTTGTTGTTTATTATAAGTGTTGTTGTTTATTATAACTGTTGTTGTAAATTATAACTGTTGTTGTTTATTGTAACCGTTGTTGTTCATTATAACTGTTGTTGTTGTTTATTATAACTGTTGTTGTTGTTTATTATAACTGTTGTTGTTTATTATAACTGTTGTTGTTTATTATAACTGTTGTTATTTATCTTAACTGTTGTTGTTCATTATAACTGTTGTTGTTTATTGTAACTGTTGTTGTTTATTGTTGTTGTTGTTTATTATAACTGTTGTTAGAGCAGAAAATGTTGGACTGCAGCTGCCTGGAGCGTACATGTGCCACTTCACACTTGGAGCATATTGCACACCTCTGTAGGAGGGTTCCCCTGAAAATCTCCGCTCAGAGATTCAGAAACCTTCAGTTTCAGAGAGAACGAGGCTGTTGTCTGTAAATGAGCAAACGTTTCACGTCGTGTAAACGGGACCTCAGACTGGCTGCTCTGTCTGTCAATCAAGAGACACATTTCACAGATGGATGATAGAATGACATTTAATTTTTTAATACCCTTGAGATGGACTGGTAGATTGCGATCGACGTGTTGGGCACTCCTGATTTGGAGAATGCTCAAAAACGAGCAGAACACGTCCTGTGGATTAGAGTTCTGTGACACTGATGGCTGTTCAGAGGGCTTTGCAACCATATTTGAATAATCTAACAAAGTTAAGTCAGGTCCTTTGGATGGATTTAAAAAAAAGAAAAGAAACGCTTCGTCTTTTATCCAAAAGACTTCTTCAGTCTGAGGTGCTGCAACAAACTCAGTCTTATAAATAGAATAGAATATATCTTTTTAATAAATAGCACCTTCTCATGGTGGATCAATCAGTTTGTTGTTAACATCCAGCAAACCGGAGCGAGCCTCTCTTGTGTGATGTGGCAAGACAATAAATAAATGAAAACTATTCCTTTACGGATATCGAATCCCAGGGAGACTCTTTTTAGAGTTGCTGGGCCTGTTAGAACAGAGTCATAGTTTCATTACAATCTGTCTCGGAGCAGCCCCCAGGGTCAGTCTACCGTATTTTTCGGATTATAGGTCGCACCTTTTTATGGTTTTTTCAAGGCCTGCAATCTATAATCCGGTGCAACCTATTTATGGATTTTTTCCCCATATTTTTAGACCAATTTTTGACTCAGTTATGAGCCTTTTCAGTTTGGCAGAAAATGGTGCAGTACCACTTTCGGCCGCTAGGGGCGCAATGCAGTACCACTTCCAGAGGAGTACACTGATCCAAGAAGAAGAAGAAGAAGACCCTTTCCAGCTCATGTGTCCGAAATAAAGCTCCTCTGCTCGGACTGACTGTCGGCCTCCTGGTCTGGATGTAGCTTTGTTAGCTCTGTTTGTTTGCTGTTTATTAGCAAGATAAGTCAAGAAACACTCAGCAGATTTTTCTGAAACTTACAGAATGGAATGGAATCACAGTGTGGACGTTTACAAGTGAGTAGCTTTATTAGATGTTTGAGATTAAAAAAACGATATTTTATTAGCATAGCTTGTTAGCTTGTGGATGTATATCTGTTTACGGTATGTTATAAATAGCTTCGAAACCAATCGGTGTATATTTTTTCTGCTTACAGAGTGTAATTATAAGGCTTTAATGTACGTTACTATGGTCTCGATAAAACATTTGACATAAAATTTGATTTTTTATTCGTGTCAGAGGTGGAGTCGTCTCGTGTTAGCATTCGTTTTTTATCTGTGTACTTCTGTTTACATTATAAATAGCTTCAAAACCACTCGGTGTATATTTTTTCTGCTTACAGAGTGTAATTATAGGAGCTTTAATGTACGTTACTATGGTCTCGATAAAACATTTGACATGAAATTCGATTTTTTTATTTGTGTAAGAGGCGGAGTCGTCTCGTGTTAGCATTCGTTTTTTATCTGTGTACTTCTGTTTACGTTATAAATAGCTTCAAAACCACTCGGTGTATATTTTTTCTGCTTACAGAGTGTCATTATAAGGCTTTTTTGTACGTTACTATGGTCTCGATAAAACATTTGACATAAAATTTGATTTTTTATTCGTGTTTTCAGAGACGGAATCGTCTCGTGTTTAGCTTCTGTTAGCTTCTGGCAGACATTAGCAGCAGAGCTAAACACTAGGTCCATATTGCCGGTTGACTCAGCAGTCACGCGGCGCGTCAGCGGTGGATGACGCGTTACGTCGGCGGTGACGTAGGTGCGACCTATAATCCGGTGCGACCTATTTATGGATTTTTCCAATTTTTTGGCAATAATTGGACACAGCAACCTATATTCCGGTGCGACCTATAATCCAAAAAATACGGTAGATAAAATACTAACAACTCCCCCGAGGGTTTCCTAAAAAAACTGCCAGTTCAAGACCGCCGGAATTGCAAACATTTAATCAATTTTCTCTGTGTTTGAATGTAAACTATTCCTTTGTGCGCACGGAGGAAGCCTTCCGGCCATAGACGTGTGACCTGCCCCGTTCAGGTCAAATGGATGAGCCTGAGTTTATTTTCTAAACATGACATCTCAGTGGCTTTTACCCCCAAAATAGATTACTGTAAAGACTGGTCCACCCCAAAGATCCAGTCCCCCGGCACAAACAGAACAATATTGTGTAAGCTGTTCAGTGTGATCAGTCTTACATCTGGGAAACTAAACAGTCACTGACCAAAAGGATGGACCAGCACAGAAGATAAACATCATAAGGCCAGGACTCTGTGGTCTACACTCATCTCCACGCCAGCGGTCACTCTTTCAGGGATGAAAGAGAAGATGTTTACATCCTTGATGGAGAGGAACGATGGTTTGAGAGAGGAGTAAAGGAGGCCATTGTGAAAAGAAACCATCCATCATTAAACAGGGGCGGAGCCTCCATGTCCAGCTGTCCCCCTCTTACAATGTTGTTATTGCTAGTATCACTCAGCCATCTGTGAATAGCAAGCGACCATCAGGGAACTAACAATCGGTCGTTAGGCTGATGGTCCTCCTTGATCATGTGAGCAGCTGGATGTCAAAGTCAACTTTATTGTCAGAACTGCAATATGTACAGGACATACACAGGACCGAAATTGCGTTTCTCTCAGTCCCTCGGTGCAACAGTAACCATCTAAACACTAAACACTAAAACATTTAATAAACATAAGCATAAAATAGTAAAAGTGTAACACTGTCCTGAGTTTTTTCATAATAGTATAAAAGTATGAAAATTTACACCAACACTGAAACACCAAACACCCAATGAACATAAGCATAAAATGAAATAATAAAAGTGTAATACTGTCCTGAGTTTTTGCATAGTAGTATAAAAAGTATAAAAAGTATATCTATAAAATAAACTGAAGGTTCTAGCATTGACATTTGCAAAGAGTGGCACAGCAGCATATAAGTTAATGTACACAGTATATGTATGAGGTATTTGATGTTGGTATATAGGCAAAGTGGCATATGCAGTGAGGCACATAAGGCACATTTGGCATCCTTAGATAAGGCTAGTCAGAGAATGCTGTATATGTATCTGCAGTAGTGTATATAAAATTAGTGTAAATGTAAACAGTAGTAATAAATGTAAAGCAGTAGTAATAAATGTAAACCGTATTAATAAATGTAAACAGTGAATGTAAACAGTAGTATGACTATAGGCAGTAATGTAATACAAACATTAGTGCAAATATGAGAAGTAGTGCAAACTGAATGAGCACATGACCGAGAGTTTAGTGAATAACCCGTTTGATGACACAGAGTCCAGTGTTAAAATCTTTGTGTTGAGTGGTAATGTGTGAGAAAGTTTTTTGTGTTAAGGCAGTTCAAATGGGAGGGGAGGCAGAGCAGGCAGAGTGTTTAGCATTCTGACTGCCTGATGAACAGAGCTGTCTCTCAGTCTACTGGTACGAGCCTGGAGACTCCTCAGTCTCCTCCCTGATGGCAGCAGTCTGCAGCAAGTCAGCAGCAAACTGGTTGATCCACTATGAGAATGTACTATTTATAAGACTGAGTTTGTTGCAGCGCCTCAGACTGAAGAAGTCTTTCGGACAAAAGATGAAACGTTTAAACTTTTTTGAATTTTTTTTTTATCCATCCAGCTGACCTGACTTAACTTTGTTAGCCCAAAGGACATGCTCAATGATCCAGGTAAAATTCCAACAATTTAGATCATCTGGACGATTTCTTTTTTTGCCGAGACGTTACGTCCTTCATCCAAAGGACTTCTTCAATCTGAGGAGCCACCAACAAACTGAGTCACACAAAACAGCACAACTTTGTTAGATGTTTCTACCTGGATTATTGGGAAGATGTTTCTAACTTTAGAGATGTTACGCAGGTGGACGAAGGCGGTTCTGGTAACGTTTTTAATGTTTAAAAATGAGGGTTGTAGAGTGAAGGCATTTTATGGCTAATTTCACCACAGGAGCTTGAAAAAGTTTGTTTTTCCCCAACTCTTAGACACATTTACAAAAATTATAGAAGAATATTCGTGATAAATGCTCACACGGCTAAATAAGAACGAAAACTGTTGAGTTTTGAACGTTCCTCAGACCAAACATGATATGATTTATGATTATTTTGTTTTCATACAAAGTAGACTGTTTGAGTTTGCATGTGATCTGAAACAAAACTCAAAGCGATCGTCATCGTTATGTCCCAAGATTCAACAATAAGCTGCTGTATGTGATGAGAAACATCAAATGATGTGTCTCGTCTCAGCTGAAGATGGCAGGGACTTCCACTCGTCCTTTAAGTCCTGCTTTAACTCGAGCAGTCTCGTGTTTAGACGAGTCCTTGATGAGATTGAAGTTTAATACTTCACATTACCCCCAAACATTCAAACGCTTTTTGTAAAAAGGAAAAGTACTTATAATCAAACAAATGTTTTTGTAATGCCACATCATAGAACTAGTTTAAAGAGTACGGTAGGTCTATTTTAATTCAGGGAATAGGTCTGTGGAACGGTTTGGAATCTGACATTAAAATTGCAAAGTCAATGCCTATGTTTAAGAAAATGATTAAAACTAAAATTCTGAAAAAAATAATAAAATAAATTAGTTTATATCCAAGTTACTATATATGGTAAATTGTGTTGAGTTGTTTATTTTTGTTATATTATTTATAGATGATTGTTGATTGAATTTCATCCATCCATCCATCTTCTTCCGCTTATCCGGGGTCGGGTCGCTGGGGTAGCAGCCTAAGTAGGGAGGCCCAGACTTCCCTCTCCCCAGCCACTTGGAGCAGCTCCTCTGGGGGAATCCCAAGGCGTTCCCAGGCCAGCCGAGAAACATAGTCCCTCCAGCGCGTCCTGGGTCTTCCTCTGGGTCTCCTCCCGGTGGGACATGCCCGGAACACCTCACCAGGGAGGCGTCCAGGAGGCATCCTAACCAGATGCCCGAGCCACCTCAACTGGCTCCTCTCGATGTGGAGAAGCAGCGGCTCTACTCCGAGTCCCTCCCGGATGACTGAGCTTCTCACCCTATCTCTAAGGGAGAGTCCAGCCACCCTGCGGAGAAAACTCATTTCAGCCGCTTGTATCCGAGATCTTGTTCTTTCGGTCATAACCCAAAGCTCATGACCATAGATGAGGGTGGGAACGTAGATCGATCGGTAAATTGAGAGCTTTGCCTTTTGACTCAGCTCTCTCTTCACCACGACAGACCGGTACAGCGCCCGCTTCACTGCGGACGCTGCACCTATCCGCCTATCGATCTCACGCTCCAGTTTTCCCTCATTCGTGAACAAGATCCCGAGATACTTAAACTCCTCCACTTGGGTAAGGACCTCCTCCCCGACCCGGAGAGGGCACGCTACCCTTTTCCGGCTCAAGACCATGGCCTCGGATTTGGAGGAACTGATCCTCATCCCGGCCGCATCACATTCAGCTGCAAACCGCTCCAGCGAAAGCTGTAGATCACGAGCTGATGAAGCCAATAGGACCACATCATCTGCAAAAAACAGAGAAGCGATTCTAAGGCCACCAAAACGGATCCTCTCAACACCTTGGCTGCGCCTAGAAATTCTGTCCATAAAAGTTATAAACAGAATCGGTGACAAAGGGCAACCTTGGCGGAGTCCAACTCTCACCGGAAACGAGCCTGACTTACTGCCGGCAATGCGGACCAAGCTCTGACACCGGTCGTACAGGGACCTAACAGCCCATATCAATGGGCCTGGTACCCCATACTCCCGGAGTACCCGCCACAGAACCCCCCGAGGGACGCGGTCGAATGCCTTTTCCAAGTCCACAAAGCACATCTGAACGAGCTGGAAATGTGACTCCCCAGATCAATAAAATGGCATCATGCTGCATTCATGGTTCGTTTATGATTTCCAGTCATTTTTCAGCTTCATCCTGTCTGGTCCCCGTCACAGTCATGAAGATTTGTGCCTTTTTGTTCAACTTGTAGACTGTAGTCTGTATGATAATATATTTAAAAAAAAAAAAAATTGTTTATTTTAATTTAAAAAAAATTGTTTTGTTCCTTCTAGTTGAAAATAAGAGCTTCTCTGGCAGTTACTGTGGATCGCATTAAGCCACACCCTCCTTCTTCACATAAACACCTAAAAATAAAGAAATCACTACAGCTGCTGGTCTATAAAGATGGATAAATACACACCATGTCAAAAAAACTATCCAAGATTTAATTGGATGCATCAAAGATTTTACTTTAAATTGTTTTCCCTTAATCATCCAAATCAAACAGAAGTCTGTTTTATTTTTTATTTTTAATCTAAGTTCATTTAAAGAAACAAATACGTACCTTTAAAATCTGGACCAAATCTCCACGTCTCAAGTCACAAACACGTTGGAGTCCAATAAAAATGTCAAAAATAGGAATTTATCTGAAAGACAAGATGACAGCAAAAAAAAAGAGTTCCTCCCACTGTCTGATCAGAGAAATCTGTAAGAGACAGCATCCCAGTTTCCCACTGAACACCACCCTGCTGCGTTTTCTCCACCTCCTCAGGAAAAGCCTGTGACCCCCATCACCTCACCATCACTCGGCCATGCAGGGGAGTCGGTCCTGATGCTGCAACCTGGCAGGAAGGCTTGCATCCAGGCCCCCTGACAGATTCTCACGGAGCTGAAACCACTCAGGCGGACATCTCTGAAACATTCCCAACAATCTGCAACAAACACTTGGACTGAGCGGGGCCGGGACCAGGAAATGGCCTTCCATTATAGAATGACGCAGCCAATCGGCTGCACACGCTTCCCACCATGTTTGCACCACATTGATCCCAGAGTGCCTTGGAGCAATTTGAAGCAAACGTGGAATCAATGGTTGCAAAGTTAAACCCACTAAAAACAGGTTGTTCTTTTAGGTTTGTCACTCAGCTGCTGAAGTTTTCTGCAGCATCGTGTTTATCTGATCTGAACATGAGCACATAACTTATATATACTGTACATAAAAAAATAATAACAGGAAGTCAACTTGAATTTTACTGAAGTAACTGCACCTCCTGCAGGAGTTCATTACAGTACAGTACAGTAGTTTACTGCTGCCATTGCTGCAAAAAAGCTCCATCCTGTGGAGAAACTTTACCTGCAGGAACCTGTGATGAGCTTAATTATCCAGCAGGGGGCAGCAGCATCACGCAGTTTGTGCTCACATCACTGTGAAGCAAACTGATTTATTAATACATTGTAACATTTTTCTAATAATCACATGCAAAGAATTGAAGTTACTCTCTGCAGCACAAAAAAAAAATTAGTTTAGCTTTTTTAAAAATTAATCCTAAAATATGCACCAAACAAGAATATAATTGATGATTGACACAAAATGTGACATTCGCATTAAAAAANNNAAAAAAAAAAAGCAGTTCAACATTTCAACAACAATTCATTAACATACATGTAACCAAGCAGGCTTTAAAACAGCCATGCTTGTTAATAATGACATATTACTCTGATTAAATGTTGACAGTTTTTAGCAAAAGTCTGGTTATGAATCGCTTTATGGGTCTATAAAGCGAAAGAAGGAAGAGATTGACTTGAATCCTGACTTTTACAAGAAGTTACTGCAGAAAGAGAACAGGGGAGCTACAAACAGGGTTTACATGTGAAGTTTTAAACTTACTGTAAACAAAGTCTTGGTTTGACCATAAGTGAGTTTGTCTCTGCATGTTTGTGCAGAGGTGCAGTCCTGGAAGTTTCAGTACAACCGGACATTTTATTTGTTAGCTGAAAACATTTAGAGAAAAAAAAAAATCAAATTCAAATGAAAAGAGTTTGCAGGCTTTTAAATTGCAATGAGATACTTCATTTAGGCTCTGAAACAGAAATAAATTACTCTCCTTCTGAAAAGCTCTTCTTTTGAACTAAAAATGCTCCTTGAATGGGAACCGAAACATCTCCAACTAACAGAAAACAAGTGCTTTGTGCTTAAAAAAGACATAAAGGACACATCAAATTTGAGCTGCTGGTCAAAGAGAACACAAGTTTTTAGTGAAGGATTCCGTGAGAGTAGCTAGAGAACCAAGAAAATGAGCAATGTCAGAAAATGAAATCAGTTTTATTCTGATTTACCTTTAAAGAAAATAATCAAAACAGTCTGTAACTTATGCCAATCTATCATTTAATGATATTTACGCAATCATTTGGCTTCAAACAAAGAAATTGTGATTTAAGTATCGTCTGCATACGATATAGCACTCAACTTAAATTGTTAAATTGCAGAGAATAATCACATCACCAACCTTAATTTACAACTACTGTAGTTCATATGTGGGCGGTGAAATAAAAGACCAGACAGAGACCCAGGGGAACCGAAACAGCGGCCATCTTGAAACCCACCGAGTTGGAAATAAAATGGATTCAAGAATAAAGCCCTGAGTCACTCCACAGAGGTGCAGGACAGGTGCCAGCTGTGACAATATAACTGAACTGTGTGGGATTATAATCTGTTTTAAACTGCATTGGTGGACATGGAAGATTCTTAATTTTCTAATATGAGAAATCTAATTAGTTAATCTGTGTTGCCATTTTAGAGAGTCCAGAGCAGGTAATGCCGTTTGTCCCAGTGGAGTTACCTGTAGTAGAAACATGTTCCAGTAAAGCTGCTTTTTCCACCCGCTTCACAAATACGTCTGTCACAAATAGTTAAAGCTATAATAACATGAGTGTCTTCATTAATGACTTTAAGATGTTTGATTTGTATAACAAACCAAAGTGATAAGCATAATGCTAACTGCAGTACCCATGATATTTTCACTGGTAAGTTAGCATCGATGCTAACTTTGTGATGAACATGGTTTTTGATGGATGTTAAAAAAACACACAGATCTGTTTATGTTGAATGAGACATAAGTTGTCAGTTTCTGTGTTTTTAATTTATAATACAGGTAGTCCTCGACTTAGGACGTTTCTGGGTTACGTCACGCATCTCACAATTTTTTTATCTTATTTTATGTGTTTAAATGTTCTTGATTTTGTGTACAGCACTTTGTTGCAGCTGTGGTTGTTTTAAATGGCTTTATAAATAAAGTATTATTATTATTATTATTATATTTTTTTTTAAGCCGATTTACGCAGTTTCCGGCAGTTTCCGGCAGTTTCCAGCAGTTTTCAGTTAGCTTCAGAGGTCGCTGCGCTCGGATACGTGAAAATGCTCGGTCAACTCTGTGGACGTCTCAGGCGGAGGAACGGCTTCGCGGCCTCGGATGTTGCTGGGACACCGAGCTAACATGCTAACACGCGGAGGAACGGCTTTGCGACCTCGGATGTTGCTGGGACACCGAGCTAACATGCTAACATGCAGAGGAGCGGCTTCACCAGCTCCCAGTAAGTTATGAACTCTTTTTTCCCTTCATTATGGCTCCTAATGTATGGAGCTAACATGCTAACAGGCCTTACTGTAAACAGTTTGGACCGCGCGAACTACAGGCAGCCTCAGATGTTGGAGGGACACTGAGCTAACATGCTAACAGGCGGAGGAACGACTTCACCAATATACCAGTAGGCCATTAACTCTTTTTTCCCTTCATTTTGGCTCCTAAATGTATGTGTTTTTTGATAAATATGTAGGGTAATGTGTTAAGTGCTTGGTAAAAATACAGTACTGTACGTATGATGTGCTGTTTGGATGTATGAGGGGCCGTTTGGTTGTATGAGGTGCCGTTTGGACGTATTTCCCGACTTACGCCGATTTTCGAGTTACGAACGGGCGTAGGAACGGAACTGCGTCGTAACTCAGGGACCACCTGTATACGTGAAGGTTTAACTATCTGAAACATCCGCAACATGTGACGCATACAACGTGAATCATCAGATTGATCTCCGTGGTTTACGTGTTTACTTCTGGACCTTAAAACAGGAACACACAAATAAAACAGCTGTCTGTGGGAAAAACAAAACTAAAATGGGCTTCATGTGATCAAAAGCTCAAACTTGAGCCCGTAAATTGGCAAAAACATATCCAGGTGTGACTAATCCCGCCTGATGAGACAAACACAGAGTTGCCGGGGATTAGAGCTAATAAGGCTCGTTTGGACTCAGAATGCTGACTTTGTTGGTTCTGTAGGAACTTTTCTGCTGCGAGTCAAATAAAGTGAGGACTTTAAGGTGCAGCGTGCGCCCGCTCAGTTCAAACCACCAGAACTAAGAAGGACTAACAACTCAAACCATTACAGTTTCATTTTTTATTTTTTTGGGAAGGGATTAAAGAAAAACATTTTTTGGCCAAATGAAGCCTCACACAGAGCCTCATTAACTCCAGAGAAAATATCAATAAAACCTTTGCAGCAGCTCATCTGGAGACATTTCAGCTAATATACAGCTGATTTATTGACACGTGGAGTTGTTCTCTGTGCAGCTCACCTTGGGAAATTAATTAATCTCCTTTGCATATTTACGGCTTTTTGTTGAGTAACGCCAGAGGTTGAGGCAAACAACTGGAGCAAGAAGGTTCTTCACCCTCGGTAATCCAGAGAATATAATGTGTGTACTTTTACTCTGTAAGAAAAAAAAAACCTTGAAAAACTCAACCACGTTTGTAGAAACTGAACACTATTTTTAAAGCATGTACAGTACACAACTCAGACTCAAAGCAGAGTGACGGATCCTGACGAGTAGAAAAAGCAATTTTATCCTCAACGAGGTGTAGTGGAGGAGCAAAGAGGTGACCAGTGGTGGCCTTGGCCCCTGCAGATTAAACCTTAGCCACCCCAGTCACTTGAGGAAGACACAACACATATGGGGTGCCGTTTGTAAAGTTGCACAGTCAAAAATTAACATCAATATTTTGGTTTATTTAGCTTTTTTAAATTTATTTATTATTTTTTACATTTTGGGGCTCTAGTGGCCTTTATTGTAGAGGGAGAGGGCGAAACGGGTAGAGAGAAGGGAGAGACACTGCAGAAACAGCTCGTCGGGTCTGGGACACGAACCTGCGACGCCTGCAGAGAGGCTCAGCCTCAATATGTGCCACGCGCTTATCCCCCACACCAAAGCGGCTGCGTTTATTTAGCTTTTAATAAGAAACAAAATAGTTTTTTTTTTTCAAGGTAATATTTTCACCATGTTATTCATACATTTATAAATATCATAGTTCCCAACTAAATATTTAATTTACAAGAGAAACATTTAGTTTACAAACTAAATACTTAACTAGCAAGTTAAATATTTAGTTAGTAAAATACATATTTAGGTGTAAATTAAATATTGAATTTATATATTTAGTTAGTAAATGAAATATTTCAAAGTCATGAATGTTATGTCTCCTTTATGCATATGTGTTTTGTTGCTGTGTTCTGTTATGTACTTTGCAGGATTGCAGACGGCGGTCGGGTGTGTTTGCCTTGTGCTCTTTTTTGTGGATAATCGTTATGTTTTGTAGTCTTACTTTCTGTCTTTCCTTTCTTTCTATCCTATTAAAAAAAGTAAATGAAATATTTAATTTGTACCTAAATATTTAGTTAGTAAATGAAATATTCATCCATCCATCCATCCATTTTCGTCCGCTTCTCCGGGGTCGGGTCCCGGGGGTAGCAGCCTAATGCCTGGTACCCACTGCCCCCGGTTTCGGGCGGCTGAAGCGGCCGGTTTACATTCAAAGTCTATTGAGGAGACGCGTTGAGTCACGGCGAACAAGGAAGCGGCGCGATTCGAGTGATCGAAGCGGCGCGGCGGTAGCCTGCACACGCACGCGCGCGTCGGCGTCGAACTGCCAACGCCATAAAATTCCATCTCTGGAGGCTCGACGCGTCCAGGAAACAGTGGGGAGAGCCTCTGCTATCTGCCCATACGGAAAAGATGTATATAAATTTTATAAAGTTTTTATATGTTTTGTTTGAAACTTATATTTTTTGTATAATGCATTGAAACCAGGTATAAGATCCTTAGTAAATTTGTATAAAATGAAACATATATAATTTGTATACTTATAAGAACAATATCCATCCATCCATCCATTTTCTTCCACTTATCCGGGGTCGGGTCGCGGGGGTAGCAGCCTAAGTAGGGAGGCCCAGACTTCCCTCTCCCCAGCCACTTGGAGCAGCTCCTCTGGGGGAATCCCAAGGCGTTCCCAGGCCAGCCGAGAAACATAGTCCCTCCAGCGTGTCCTGGGTCTTCCTCTGGGTCTCCTCCCGGTGGGACATGCCCGGAACACCTCACCAGGGAGGCGTCCAGGAGGCATCCTAACCAGATGCCCGAGCCACCTCAACTGGCTCCTCTCGATGTGGAGAAGCAGCGGCTCTACTCCGAGTCCCTCCCGGATGACTGAGCTTCTCACCCTATCTCTAAGGGAGAGTCCAGACACCCTGCGGAGAAAACTCATTTCAGCCGCTTGTATCCGAGATCTCGTTCTTTCGGTCATAACCCAAAGCTCATGACCATAGATGAGGGTGGGAACGTAGATCGATCGGTAAATTGAGAGCTTTGCCTTTTGACTCAGCTCTCTCTTCACCACGACAGACCGGTACAGCGCCCGCTTCACTGCGGACGCTGCACCTATCCGCCTATCGATCTCACGCTCCAGTTTTCCCTCATTCGTGAACAAGACCCCGAGATACTTAAACTCCTCCACTTGGGGCAGGACCTCCTCCCCGACCCGGAGAGGGCATGCTACCCTTTTCCGGCTCAAGACCATGGCCTCGGATTTGGAGGAACTGATCCTCATCCCGGCCGCATCACACTCGGCTGCAAACCGCTCCAGTGAAAGCTGTAGATCACGATCTGATGAAGCCAATAGGACCACATCATCTGCAAAAAACAGAGAAGCGATTCTAAGGTCACCAAAACGGATCCTCTCAACACCTTGGCTGCGCCTAGAAATTCTGTCCATAAAAGTTATGAACAGAATCGGTGACAAAGGGCAACCTTGGCGGAGTCCAACTCTCACCGGAAACGAGCCTGACTTACTGCCGGCAATGCGGACCAAGCTCTGACACCGGTCGTACAGGGACCTAACAGCCCATATCAAAGGGCCTGGTACCCCATACTCCCGGAGTACCCCCCACAGAACCCCCCGAGGGACGCGGTCGAATGCCTTTTCCAAGTCCACAAAGCACATGTAAACTGGTTGGGCAAACTCCCACGCACCCTCCAGGACCCTGCTGAGGGTGTAGAGCTGGTCTAGTGTTCCACGACCAGGACGAAAACCACACTGCTCCTCCTGAATCCGAGGTTCGACTATCCGACGGACCCTCCTCTCCAGAACCCCTGAATAGACCTTACCAGGGAGGCTTAAGAGTGTGATCCCCCTATAGTTGGAACACACCCTACGGTCCCCCTTTTTGAATAGGGGAACCACCACCCCAGTCTGCCAATCCAAGGGAACTGCCCCCGATGTCCACGCGATATTGCAGAGTCGCGTAAGCCAACACAACCCCACAACATCCAGAGCCCTAAGGAACTCAGGACGAATCTCATCCACCCCCGGAGCCTTGCCACCGCGGAGCTTTTTAACCACCTCGGCGACCTCAGCACCAGAGATTGGAGAGCCCGACCCAAAGTCCCCAGGCTCCGCTTCCTCAGTGGAAGACGTGCCAGTAGGATTGAGGAGGTCTTCGAAGTATTCCGCCCACCGACTCACAACATCCCGAGTTGAGGTCAACAGCACGCCATCCCCACCATAAATGGTGTTGGTCGCGTACCGCTTTCCCCCCCTGAGACGCCGGATGGTGGACCAGAATCGCCTCGAAGCCGTACGGAAGTCATTCTCCATGGCCTCTCCGAACTCCTCCCACGCCCGAGTTTTTGCCTCAGCAACCACCCGAGCCGCATGCCGCTTGGACTGTCGGTACCTATCTGCTGCTTCCGGGGTCCCACAGGCCAAAAAGGCCCAATAGGACTCCTTCTTCAGCCTGACAGCATCCCTCACTGCCGGTGTCCACCACCGGGTTCGAGGGTTGCCACCACGACAGGCACCAACAACCTTGCGGCCACAACTCTGATAAGCTGCCTCGACAATAGAGGCGCGGAACACGGCCCACTCGACTCCATGTCCCCCGCCTCCCTCGGAACGTGTTCAAAGCTCTCCAGGAGGTGGGAGTTAAAGCTCCGTCTTACGGGAGACTCTGCCAGACGTTCCCAGCAGACNACACGGCCCACTCTGACTCCATGTCCCCCGCCTCCCTCGGAACGTATTCATAGCTCTCCAGGAGGTGGGAGTTAAAGCTCCGTCTTACGGGAGACTGCCAGACGTTCCCAGCAGACCCTCACAATATGTTTGGGTCTGCCAGGTCTGACCGGCATCTTCCCCCACGTGAAATATTCAATTTGTACCTAAATATTTAGTTAGTAAATGAAATATTTAATTTGTACCTAAATATTTAGTTAGTAAATGAAATATTTAATTTGCTAACTAAATATTTAGTTCAGACCTAAATATTTAACTTGCTATAAGTAATTACAGTATTTTGCAAGATAAATATTTATCTTGTAAATTAAATATTTAGTTGGGAACTATGTCATTTAAAAATGTATGAATAACATGGTGAAAATAGGACTTTGAAAAAAATAACCCCTATTTTTTTGTGCAACTTTAAAAAAGGCACCCTATAGACACAGACAGGCCATCTTGGATTTTGACATGGCAACCAATCATGCATCTGGATACAGCCTCACACCGAAGTGTAAGGCTTTACCTGTCATCTCCTTGAAAACCAGCAGGTGTTGAGACAGAGTTTGGTGTGGAGATGAAGATGAAGAGAGAGGCTTTCTGTGCGTTTCGTTCTGTTTCAGGCTTTGGAGGAGGAGGCGAAGAGGATTCCAGTTTCCAAGGAGAGATTGATCGGCATCCAAGAAGAAATTAGGTGGTGCAGGTGGGACCAGTGAAGTCAGATGAAGCTGGTCATGTCCAATAATTTCCTTACAGGTCTGAGAGTGCAACAAGGGCAGGCTCCACTTGGTGGGTGCATTAACTCAAGGAACCCAAACCTCTCTGGAAGCAGCTTGAGACACAAAATGTATGTTTTTTTCTTCTGATTGCTAGAAAACAATGATAAATGTTTGTTCCTTCAGAGAACTCAGAGGTTTTATCAAAAGGCTGTAGGCTGGATTCACTGTAGACCGGGGTGCTCACACATTTTCAGTATGCGATCTATAATACAACCAAGTCAAAATGATCTACCCACTACAAAAATGCAAAACATATAACTATCTTCAAATGTATAAGGATTGTTTTTAAGTACAATGTATGTTGATGTACCTTGCGTAACTGAATAAGCCAATATTGCGCAACACATATAATAAATAATTATTAACATTTTTTTGTAATTACCTGAGTTTACTTTGATGACTTGCACTGAATCGAATCAGCCAGGGATGAATAGTCCGGACAGGAGCTGCTGACAGCCTCAAGCACATTTCCAAATGTTCATCAGTCATGGTCAGGGCTCTGCAACCTGTGGCTCTGGAGCCACATGCGGCTCTTTGGTCCCTCCGCAGCGGCTCTTTCAAGCTTTGACCAAAACTAACATAAAACTGAATTTTATAGGATGTTGTACCCACAACAAAAAATGACTACCGGTAGTTTTAGCTGTTTTTCTGTCATTTCCTTTGCAAATATGTGGACACTAGTACAAATACAGAGTAAATTATACTCCTTTAACTTTATGCATTTTTTTCTTCTTTAAAGGTGAAGTCTGCAGTTTCTGTAGAACATCAGCACTTAGAAAAAATTTCAACAAGCAAAGCATTCTGATCCCTCCCCCTCAGAGCCATATATGGCTCTGCCCCCTTGTGGTCTGTTGAAATTCAAATTCAAGCTCTGTTTTTATTGGCTGATTCAAATTCAAGCTCGGTTTTTATTGGCTGGTTACAAACTTTGTTTTTATTGGCTGGAAAATGGCGGGTCACTTTTTCTTTTTAGAAATGCTTATTTACCACCTGGAGAAGCAAGGGGACAATATTTTTTTTTAGTTTTTTTCAGAGATTACCTCTCTAACATCAATCTAGTGACAGAGTGAAGAAATATGTTAAAAATATATTGTTAGAAAAGTTACATATAGCAGCTTTAAAGTAGGATACTCACTTTCTCCACAATTAAAAAACAACAACACATAAGTCTGAACTGTTCATTGTTTGTTTTACAAAAAAAATATTTTTTTTCTTTTACAAGAATCCAGCCTTCTGTGAGTTGCAACCTGGATATGAGCACCAGTGATCCCCCACAACCCAGAAAGTAAAAAGCAAGGAAAGATAATGGATGGATGGAATCCAGTCTTTTCTTTTGTCTCAAAATGGAAACATATCCATAAATGTTAACAATCATTAGATGTTTTTAGTTTCATAACTTAACGCCTGCCAGAAAACCTCCCTCTAACAAACTTAAAATGGGCCATGGGCCACCAGTTGATAATGACAACTGCAGTGAGTTTTGCAGCTCTGGACACATAATTTAGTGAACAAAGGGGCAGAAATGTCTCTTTTGATCCTAAATGTTGCAGACCCCTGGTCATGGTGGAACGGTATTTTGACTTAATGTTTTGCATGTAGGAAAAGGCTGACTCACATAAATAAGTGGAGCCGAATAGACTGGCAGATGAGGCAAACACACTTAGAAAATGACATTGTGTAGAAAAAAAAGTCCACCTCCCATTCCGTATGAAAGTGATACGTTTTTGCCTTCTTGCTTGGTCCAGCTTTCTCACTCATGTTTTAGCAAGGGCTTAAAATCTGAGGTAATTCTCTGATTAGCTTGTAAGTTTTGCAGCGTTTAGCGCCGTTGTTTTTAGCATGAGCGGTGACGTCACCTAAAGCTCAAGATTCAGTTGTCATCTGATTGGTTGCCCCGTATGTCAATCAAGTGATGGGATGTTTGATAGGCTGACAATTTTTTAATGTCACGCGGCTGCGATCTACTAGTAATGCCTTCGCGATTGACCAGTAGATCGCAATCGACGTTATGAGCACCTCTGCTGTAGACGAACCAACGCTTGGTATGCGTCGGTTTGTGGTCTGGCTTCAATCTTTATAGGGCCAGTCAACACAGCCTCAGAAGAGGACACCTGCAGTTTCTGAGCTGTGGATAATTGGTTCGTGATAATAAGGTCGACCAGGAGCTGGAATCTTCACAGTACCTCAAAGTTGTCATGCTCACAACATGGTCCGATGAATAGATGGAGGATCTTTCCAACCGCAACTTTTCACAGCACGACTGGAGACAACAAGAAGCTGTTTTATGACCACTTACAGTTAAAGACCTAGCATCCTTTGAAGAAATGCCTATCGCCCACTGAGTTCATGCTGGAGTTTTTAACGCAGATCATTTCATGAAGAGAAAGCACAATGTTGTGATTGGACACCCTGGACGAAAGATACAAGCTTCCAGCAGCTAATAACTAACAACCCCAGGATCTGTAGCTTCCTGCTGGCCTCCGAGGGTCCTCGTGCCTCCATGACGTCAGTGGTTTGTGCTCTTCCTCCCCTGCTGTGGCTCGTCGGAGACGGGGAGAACCTGACAGCACTAACAGTTGCTGAGGGGAAGGCAGAAGGTCTGAACCGTATGAACAAATCAATACCTCAGCCACGTCTCATTTCTGACAGATCGGTTCTCCCAGTCCGGTAATTGGGCCGGCTTCACTCAGACCACACTGCAGATCTGACGGGTCACAGTCGGTGGGCTCTGCGAGCTCGCTGCCTGTTTGTCTGGGTTCGTTCTCAGAGGAAAAAGTTGGACTGAAGCCGGACGGTGGTCACACGGCGGACATTTGTCACCGGAGACGTTGAACTGAAAGGCAGTGGATGATTCGCATCCATGAAATGAATGTTTTGGCTTTAATTTGAGATTACAATGTAGGAATACATTCTGAAAGAAAAGAACCTGAGAAGCGAGATGAAGTGAAGACAGGAGATGTGTCCTTCATGCTGGTGTCGGCATCAACACAATGCTTCAGACGAACAGGCCATAAGTCTCCGCTCAAAGGCTGGATTTCACACTCGAAATGAATAATTTATCTAATAATGAGTCACGTATTTGCACATTTTTAACTGAAGAAAGGCTCTAAAGAAAGAACGAGGGTCCATTTACAAAAACACGTGACACCGACGGAGCTGAAGATCCTGAAGGAGCACCGAGGACCTTTGTGTTTTCCGGTGCTTCATGTTTGTCAGATTGATTTCACGATATCTGAGAGTCTGCTGCCACGGAGCTCTGAGTGATACAACCCAGCTTCTAAAAATAGCAGCTGTTAAAATTCAGTCCAGGCTTCAATGCTGAACTCCGTGCAGACTTCATCAAAGAGCAGAAGATATATTTTATGGATGGAGTATCAGGACCAAGTCTTGTTATCTTCACTTGTTCTCCTGCTCAGGAGTTTGAAGGGTGGAGGGTTTGAGGATGAGCGACTCTCTGATATGGGCTGTATGGGTGCGATTATGGGATCCTTCTGCTAATGTATGGAGTCTGAAGGACATTAGCTAAGCTAAGTGCTAAGAGCTGAGAGCTAAGTGTTGTGTAAATGGAACTGTTGCTCTCTTAGAGAGCTAACAACATGCATACTTGTGGACTCTCATGGAGGTGAGATTATTATTATCACTACTTCACTCTCAATGGTTTTTCTTATTCACTTAGACAAAGAAGTTTTCTGAACTTATTTTCCTACACGTTGATGTGGTTTGAGGCTGAGATTTGACTCCCAGCAGGATTTTATGATCGGTTTGTTCTCTGAGGAAGATTTTATCACCCGTGCTGGTGGTTATAATTTAATAGGGCATGCGAGAGTTACCGTTTTGTACCCACACACTGACCGCATGCATGCATTCCTGCAACCATGCACCTGTGTGAGACCCAGCTCCACGAGACCCTATACAGGTAACCCCCTAGTTACGTACGAGTTAGGGAGATAAGAACGGTTCGCAGCTCGATTCTGCCGTAGCTAGGGGGTGAAAAGAATGAATAAAAATATATTTTCTTACTTTGAGATGGTCAAAGCCGACATCTTAGGTTGCCATGCGTTGATTGTTGTCGGGCCGAGCAGCACGGCGGCCGGCGTGCTAACCACGGCAGCTGCTCAAGGCCTGTGTAAGCTTCTGCTAGCCAGGCCATGGGCTGGTGTTGGAGCGGCGGTGCGGCGATCAATCTGCAGCTGCTGCTCCAGCCTGAGTATCAGGTTTGGTTTTAACGTCGACCCCAAATAGCAGACCAAGGAAGTAAGGACACAAGGCAGGGCAAAAGTTAGTGAAGTTTATTTACAGTGCAGATAAAAAGTACTCGAGCAGCTCTAAAGGAAGGGGAGAGAGTTGGTGAGTATATATATCCGTGGGTTGTATGATGGTTTTGAATCTTGAGTTGAAGAATTGAAATCCTTACTTTGTTTTGCAGGAGGTGTTCTGGAGGAGAGTTGAAGGTGGGATTCCTGGGGTTGCAGCAGGTGGAGTGAGAGGATCCAGTTGGAGAGAGGAGCAGGCTGAGACCAGACGGTGCAGATGAGGACATCTAATGATCCACAGAGGTTGAGACCCGTGGATGAGGAAGGTCTTGGAGAAGACCAGAGTCAGGCCGTGGAAGGTCCGAATGGAAGAAGATGTCCCAGCGCTGAAGAGGTGTCTGGCAGCTGCTTAAATAGGTGAGTGAGCAGTCCTCCTCAGACAGGCAGCAGGTGTAGTGAGTTGAGTGATTGGCTGAGGAAGGAAGAGTGACAGACAGAAAAACCAAGAATCCCACACTGAGACGTCCACAGAGCTCACAGAGCGATTCCAGCTAGTAATTAATCCATATGATGCGATATCCTGGTCACCAGTCTTCAAAGGCCGGCTCCCGGGCCCGGCAGCTAACCTAAAAGGGCGTCCGGTGTTCTACATTAATTTGTGACCGGAGACCCCGTGACTGAACCTAAAATGGCGTCCGGTGTTCTACATTAATTTGTGACCATGTAAACTGAAGACCTACTTCCTGCTGCCCAAGACTGCTCAAAAATGATCAGAAATGATCATTTTTATCAGAGAGTCAGAGACAGAGAGTCTTTATTGTCATTTGCACCGCATGTGGTACATGTGATGAAAACGAGATTATGTACACGGGGTCCCAGTTACATCCAGCAACAAATGCAAGAGAAAAACAGTAATAACACCTAGGATTAACTAAGAGAAACATCAACTAGTAATACACTAAGCCCTAATGTAGTGGAAAAACATCATTATAAACAGCAGCACGAACATGAGTCTGTATGAGCAGATGGTCACAGATGAACACAGCAACAAGAAAACAGATCAGCATCAGCATGATGTGATATTTTGCAGTGTTTATTCTTATTATTTATTTATTCATGAGTCTAACAGCCTCAGGGTAGAAGCTGTTCCTCAGTCTAGTGGTTCTACATTTGATGCTCCTCAACCTCCGTCCTGAGGGGAGTGGGGCAAAGAGTGAGTGTGCTGGGTGAGTGAGGTCTTTCATGATGCAGGTGGCTCTTTTCCTGCATCTGGAGGTGTAAATGTCTGTGATGGTGGGGAGACTGACTCCAACAGACTTCTGTGCAGCCTTCACCACTCTCTGTAGAGCTTTCCTCTCTGCAACTGTGCAGCCTCCATGCCACACGTTGATGCTGGAGCACAGGATGCTCTCCACTGCACACCTGTAGAAGGAGGTGAGAACTGGGCTGCTCAGACCAGCTCGTCTCAGCCGTCTGAGGAAGTAGAGTCTCTGATGACCTTTCTTGATCAGGCTGGTGGTGTTGTTGCTCCAGCTGAGGTTATCATTCAAGTGTACACCCAAGTATTTGTAGCTGGAGACCACCTCCACTGCAGATCCACCTATTTCAGTGGGGCATGGGTGTGTTTGTTCCTTCTGAAGTCCACAATCATCTCCTTTGTCTTCTTCACATTCATGTGAAGATTATTCTCTTTGCACCAGCTCTCCAGATGTTCCACCTCCTGTCTGTAGCTGGACTCATCATTGTTTGTGATGCATCCCACCACCGCTGTATCATCTGCAAACTTAACAATATGACAGCCTGGATGTGTGGCTGTACAATCATATGTGAGCAGAGTGAACAGAAGAGGGCTCAGCACACATCCTTGAGGAGAGCCAGTGCTGAGGGTTATGGTGGAGGAGGAGAAGTTGTGGATCTTCACGGACTGTGGTCTGTTTGTTAAGAAGTCTAGTACCCAGTTACAAATGGAGGGGCTTAGTCCAAGTGTGGATAGTTTGTCTATCAGAGTTTGGGGGATCATGGTGTTGAAGGCAGATGTGAAGTCCACAAAGAGCAGACGCACGTATGAGTCCTTCTGATCCAGGTGGGTGAGAGCAGTGTGGACCACGGAAGAAATGGCGTCCTCTGTTGATCGGTTCTCACGGTATGCATATTGATGAGGGTCCTCGTTGATGTTGACGGTTGCCTTGATGTGGGACATGACCAGTTTCTCAAAACATTTAGCGACTATCGGGGTGAGGGCCACCGGTCTATAGTCATTCAGACCAGTCACTGTGGAGCTCTTTGGAACTGGGATGATGGTGGCGGTCTTCAGGCAGGTGGGAACTGACTCCAGTGAAAGTGAGGTGGTGAAGATGTCAGCCAGCACCTCACAGAGCTGGTCCGCACATTCCTTCAGAACTTTCCCTGGGATGTTGTCTGGTCCGGTTGCTTTATCAGGGTTGATCCTTCTGAGACTGCCTCTCAGAAGGATCAACCCTCATAAAGCAACCGGACCAGACAATATATCATATCATAATTATCATAATTATTATTTATAAAGCCTTTAAAACAACCACAGCTGCAACAAAGTGATGTACACATGAAATTAAGAACATTTAAACACAAAAAAAAAAAAAAAAAAAATGTTTTTTTTTTATACAGTAATTTCATATTTTTATTAAATATGATACGTTCGTAGGTCCCGTTGTTCGTAGGTCAATGGAGTCGTAAGTAGGGGGTTTGCTGTAGACCTCGGCGTGCACGTATGCTCCAGTCATCAATATTGCTGTAACTGTAAAATCAAAATGCACACGTCAGGCATGGACGCCTGACAGTGAGGAAGCAGCTCGAAAATAAAAACCTTCCATTAAAAATAATGTTACCCTTTGGATCAAATCTGAACCTTGAATTATCTGATGTGAAGGAACGTGGTTTTACATTCGTGAGATCTTTCAACTACGACCGCATCAAACTTTTGCTCAGTCTCTGTGGAGCTGACCAAGTTGTAGCTGTGGCAGCCATCTTGAAGCACGTTGACTGGAAGGTGTGGGCTTTGGGTTGCATCAGGAGCAGTTGATCCTCACAATAGTATGTTGGAAATATGAGCCTTAATGTAACATATGCAACAGATAAAACAACCCACCAATCCATCCATCCATCCATCCATCCATCCTCTTCGTCGTGTTCTGAAGTCTGGTCTCGGGGGCAACATCTTGAGCATGGAGGTCCAGACATCTTGTTCCACAGTCACCTCTTCCAGTCTTCTGGGAGGACTCCAAGGTGTTCCCAGGCCAACCCCAGTGTGTCCTGGGTCTTCCCTGGGGTCTCTTCCCAGTTGGACATGCCCAGAGCACCTCCCTGGGGCAGCCCCCAGGAAGCATCCTTACCAGATGTCTGAACCACCTCAACTGGCTCCTCTTGATGTGGAGGAGCAGAGGTTCTACTCCGACTCTTCCGATAACGGAACTTCTCATCCCATCTCTAAGGGAGAGTCCAGCTACTCTGCAGAGGAAACTCATTTCAACCTCCTGTATCCACGATCTCATTCTTTCAGTCACTATACCAGAGTTCATGACCAGACGTGAGGGTAGGAACATAGACTAGTAAACAAAGCTTTGCCTTTCAGCTCAGCTCCCTCTTCACTACAATGGACTGGCACAGAGTCCAGAGTACTGCAAGATGCTGCATCAGTCCATCTGCTGATCTCACCCTCCATTCTTCCCTCACTCGTGAATAAAACCCAGAGATATTTGAACTCCTCCACATGAGGCAGAACCTCATCCTCAACCTGACGAGAATATTCCACCCTTTTGAGGTGCTAATTCTCATCTCAGCTGCTTCACACTCAGCTGCGAACTGCTCCACATCACGATGACGCCAACAGGCACATCATCTGCAAAGAGCAGAGATGGAATCCTGAGTTCATCGAACCAGGCTCCCAACACCCCCTCCCTGGCGGCACCGAGAATCTCTGTCCATAAAAGTCATGAACAGAATCGGTGACAAAACAATACAGGTAGTCCCCGGGTTACGACGGTTTTGAGTTACGGCGTTTCGCGGTTACGAACGCCTCCCATTGAAAAGCATTGCTTCAAGTTACGTGGTTTATGCGCCTTTACACCAGAAAATACGGTACCGAAACAAAACTTACAGGAGAAACTAAACTTACAGGAGCTAGCAGGTGGGAGGGAGGGAGGTAGGGAGGGGGGAGCTTGAAGCGCTGGAAACTTACAGGAGACCTCAGGCAGACCGGAGCAGAGGAGGTCAGGAGGGGCTAATATGCTAAATATGCTAACTCTGGACTGCTGGACCACGCGTGGAAATACAGGAGACCTTATTGTTTTGAGCGGAGGTTTACGAGGCAGACAGGCTACAGCTGAGCAACGAGCTAACATGCTAGCAACGAGCTAACATGCTAACAGATGTTGCTGTAAACGCTGTTGACCGCGTGAAGCTGCAGGAGCTCAGAGGTGCACGAGCTAACATGCTAACAGACGGAGGAAGAATTGACCAGCTCCCAGTAAGAAATTAACTTTTTTTTCCCTTCATTATGGCTCCAAATGTACTGTACGTGTTTTTGATAAATATGTAGGGTAATGTGTTAAGTGCTTGGTAAAATACAGTACTGTACGTATGAGGTGCCGTTTGGATGTTTGAGGGGACGTTTGGATGTATTTTCTGACTTACGACGATTTTCGTGTTACAAATGAGCGTAGGAACGGAACTGCATCGTAACTCGGGGACCACCTGTATTTCAAAAAAAATTATGTTTACAAAGAAAATAATATTTATAAAACTTTAAGGGCTGCATTTATATGAGTTGCAACATTCAACTTATTTAAGGGAGCAGATGTGATAGGGAAGTTTAAGGAATGCATTGACGGCGGACTTGACTGAGTAGTTTGTTACTCGACCAGGTTCCTGACACGACTCTTTGCTTTGATGCTACCTGGATTAGAAATCACCGCCGACAGCTGACCCTGCGCCGTGAATATCCAATTTTCAAGTTGTCATCTAAAATCTCGTCAGTGTGGCAGAGTGTGAACGTCTTCATTTCTTCTGCCCAGCACCAAGCTTAGGCTGAAAGCTTGAACAGCAGAAGACCAGTCAGAAAGAAAGACTTGGACTTTATTTCAGTTTTTATTCTCACTTTTTTTAATGGAGTTTATGATAATCACTCATCACACTCTGCTGCGATGAAACAAATTAAAGGAAGTGATACGAGGAGAGAAACTGACACCTTTGCAGGGATGCGATTACTGACGGTTGTTAAAAAGTACAAGTAAATAAAACTTCAGAAAGCTATCTTTCTTAGGATTCTCCTAAAAAAAGCAATAAACCTCTGGATGATGCTCGCTCTGAATCAGTGTCGAGAGGCGTTTCAGAGCCGGCGAGTTACGACTCGGCTTCGCAGGAGAGACTCTGACGTCTAAT
>JBBPBX010047551.1:0-26111 GCA_038048925.1 Garcialebias charrua | reverse complement strand
TCCTCCAATTTTTGTAACTCTTTACGCTGCAGATGATTACTTATTATTAAGATGAGCGATGCTCTGTTCTTTCCTGTTACATGCTCAAATTGTAATCCAGCAATGGTGAGGAAATCACACAGTTCTTTTAGGCTGTCTACAGGCAGTGAACACAAAAGTCCTATTATTTCCAGCTGTAATGTTTCAACCTCAGCTGACTCCATCTTATTTTATTTATTTATTTATTTATTTATTTATTGCAGTAGTGACTTAGAGTTCTGTTGTAGCAGTATTTGGCATCCTAAACCTAGTTGCAGAGCTCCTGGAACCTTAGGTTGACCTCAGATTGCTTATGCCCTTGGTTGTAGACACTCGGACAGCCACCAAAGTTATCCACTAGATGTCATCTGCCTGGGTGAGTTAAAAAGGAGCTGAATGAGGGATGGAAACGTCTGGTCCCAGCAGAAGTCAAATCTCGCCTCATCTGCTCCCAGCAGTGCCTCCAAAATGTTATACCCCTGAAAAGGGGAAATGTGAAACAAACACAGACACAGTGTCACTTCTGTCACGTCCAGTGTTGTTATATTTCAAAACAGTTTTCAGTATAACATTGTCACATAAAAATGTAATTTGGTTACAAAAATTGAACCACACAACATTAATTACTCAAGATGTCTCTGTGCCAACACAAACCAACTGCATGTATATCATCAGCATGAGCAGCAGACTACACAACTACAGCATCGTATATAAACCTTACATGTAACATTACGAAAACATACATCAATCATCCATGCATCATACATATCTAACTAGACTGATGTCTTACAGAATTACAGATATTAACATTATTTCACTTGTATAAAATATAGAATTTAAAACAAAATATCTTCCCTGAGTCCTGAACATTGCACTCAAACATTGTGAGTATACCTGCTAGGCATCTGTGCAATGGGACACAGTTGGCAAGAAAACTATGTTGAGTAAACTCTTATCAAAATCACAGTTACCCAAGCTGTTCATGTTACTGCAGCCATTTTCTACATGTTTTCTAAACTCAGTGACCATAAATCTAGTTATAAAACTGGTAACAGTCAGAATTTTTACCTGAAAAGGGGAAATGTGAAACAAACACAGACACAGTGTCACTTCTGTCACGTCCAGTGTTGTTAATGGGCGAGCAGGAGCAACACATTTCACCTGTGTTAGTTTAGACATAACTAATCGAAACACGATCAGGAAGTAAAACTCTCAAGACATAAACTTTGAAATTGTATCACTCTCTAAAGTCTGTATCACTCTCTAAAGTCTATAAACAATCATATTCAGAAAAGTAACATTTAAAGAAAATATATTTAAGATGTATTCTGCTACTGCATCATTCTGTGACCTTTGAACTGCAAGACCAGAAAAATTGGTCACAGATATTTAGAGCAGCAATCACAATGCATCTTACCATACCATACCATTTTATTTATAAAGCACTTTAAACAGGAACAAGTCCACACCAAAGTGCTGGACAAACAAACACGCAACAGGCAACACAGACAATGAAGTACAACACGAAAAACATAAAAACATTGCAGATCATAAATCAAACGATCCAATACAAATCAGCTGGCATTGAAAGCGATGGAGTAGTAGTGAGTTTTTAACCGGGATTTGAAAACCGAGAGGGAGGGGGCCTGTTTGATGAGCAGCGGTAACTCGTTCCAGAGTCTTGGGCCTGCTACAGAGAACGCCCTGTCACCCCTGCGCTTAAGGCGAGTTTCTGGAACTATTAAGAGTACCTGATCCTCTGACCTCAAAGCACGTGGAGGGACATATGGGTGTATCAGATCCGAGAGATAGGCGGGGGCGAGACTGTTCAGCGATTTGTAGACATACATGAGAATTTTGAATTGGATTCGAAGATGAACCGGTAGCCAGTGAAGGGAGGCCAAGACTGGTGTAATGTGCTCTCTTTTGCGTGTGCTGGTTAAAAATCGGGCAGCTGCGTTCTGAACCAGTTGTAATCGTGCAATGGTGGCTTGACTGACGCCAAACAGAAGTGAATTGCAGTAATCGAGCCTAGATGTAATGAATGCGTGAATCACTGTCTCCAGGTGCTTTTTGGATAATATGGGCTTCAGCTTAGACAGACGCCTCAGCTGGAAAAAACAGGATTTGACGATCATGTTTACATGACTGTTGAGTTTCATGGAAGGATCCATTATCACTCCCAGATTTTTGACTTTTTGTTTTTCGGACAGGGGTAGAGCAGACAGGTCAATGCAGTGGTTTGAGGTTGTGTCATTGGGAAGGAACAATATGGCTTCAGACTTCTTATCATTGAAGCTTAAGAAATTTAAAGCCATCCAGTCCCTGATGTCAGCCAGGCAGTCGAGCAGAGGTTGAATAGAGCCTGTACCATTTTGTCTTAGGGGGAAGTAGATTTGACAGTCATCAGCGTAGAAGTGGAAAGGTATATTGTGTTTCCGGAAAATAGCACCGAGTGGCAGCAGGTATAAGGAGAACAAGAGAGGACCCAGGATGGACCCCTGCGGAACCCCCCATTTAAGAGCCGCCACTGCAGAAGTAAAATCATTGATGGACACACAAAAAGACCTGTCAGAGAGGTAGGATCTGAACCAGTTTAGGGCTGATCCTGAGATGCCCACCCACTGCTCCAACCTAGCAATGAGGATCTCATGGTCGATGGTGTCGAAAGCGGATGTGAGGTCCAATAGGACAAGCAGCACAGAGTCACCAGTATCTGTGGATAGAAAGATGTCGTTAAAAACCTTCAGTAGGGCAGTCTCAGTGCTGTGGAGGGATTTGAAGCCAGACTGGAATAGCTCGGGGATAGCGTGATCCTCCAGGAAGCACTTTAGTTGGGACTCAACTATTTTCTCTAGAAGTTTAGAAACAAATGGGAGTCTGGAGACAGGCCTGAAATTGGATAATACTGACGGGTCGAGGTTTGGTTTTTTCAGGAGGGGTTGAACAGCAGCATGTTTTAATGATTTTGGCACCACACCCGAGGATAGACTGCTATTTACAATCGAGAGAATGGAGGGACCTAGAGTGTGAAAAACCTCCTTTAGAAGCCGAGGGGGGACCACATCGAAGGGGGAGCCAGATGGTTTCAGGCTGCACATGACCTGCTCTAGAGAGGACAGAGAGACTGGTTCAAAATGTTCAAACACAGCAACAGATTGAGGTGGGATGGATGGATCGTGAGATGGAGGAGAAATGAGAGCCCTGGTGGTTGCGATTTTATCTAAAAAGAAATGTTGGAAGTTCTCGCACAGCTCAGTCGAGGCTTCCATGGGTGATTGTTCAGTGAGGTGGAGAACAGAGTTTAGGGTGGAGAACAGAACTCGAGGGTTACGAGAGTTTGCAGCAATGATATCAGAGAAGTATTGTGATTTAGCAGTTTTCACTGCTTTCTGATATCGGCGCCAGCTCTCTTTTACCATCTCAAAAGAGACCTGCAGACTGTCTTTTTTCCACTTCCTCTCCACCTTTCGGCATTGCTGCCTGGCCGCTCTGGTCGTGTCATTCAGCCACGGTTCGGCCCTGAGTTTTGGTCTTCTCAGTTTAATAGGCGCTACTTGATCCAAAGCCTTTAAACAAACAGAGTCAAACTGGTTTGTCAGCTCCTCAGTGCTGGAGAGGAACCCCGGGGGCTGAATTAACATGTCATTGTTGTAAACCTCAGTGAAACGTGCGGCAGTTAAATGGTTAACATTCCTGCCTTTACGTGCAGGAATGCATGTTTTAGGGGTTACATGGGGGATGGTGAACTGAAAATTGACTGGCCTATGATCCGAGAATACATTGTCACCTATTTCAAGGTTTGAAACGGTCACATCACATGTTAAAACAAGGTCCAACAAATGTCCACGCTGCTGTGTGGAAGAGTTCACGTGTTGAGTTAAATTAAATGAGTCCAATAAATCTAGAAAGTCCTTAACCATGGGCTTCTCAGGACAACACACGTGCAAGTTGAAGTCGCCTGAAATGACGACCCGAGAATATTTAGCTCAGTGCTTTAAGTGGGCCGGAACTCACCGGAACCCAGTTCCACCACTTCTAAAATTTAACCCTGAGAGTACCGGGACTTTTTTTAAGAGTAAGGTGCGTTCCGGAACTTATTTTCATCTTCTTCACTTGAAAGACCCATGGCAGACGGCATCATTTCCCCCTGACTGGATTTCAAGACAGAGCAATGCATCTTCTCGATAATAAAACATCTTTGGTGGAGCGCGTCATTTGGCCAATCACAACCTCAGGACAGACGGGGGGAGGAGACAACAGCGAAATCTGTTAAACAAAACAAACTCTGCAACGCGACAGAGCGCGAGGGAGGCGGAAGTAGAACAGGCAGTGTTTCTTGACGATACGAGAGAACCCCGCTGATGAAAACATGACAGAGTCATAAACTAACTTCACCACGGTGTGTATGAAGGAACAGCTGCAGGCAAGTCTCTACATTAAACCACATCTATCACTAAATCAGAAACTGTAAAAACCCCTCCTAAATTCACTGTTGGTGATTATTAAAATGTCACCTGTTCATTGGGTAAAGTTAATATTTTTATACATGCAGTTGAGTGTAACCATTGTTTAGTAAAATGGCATGTTGTGTTACAAATAAAACTAAATAAAAATTAACAAAATAAAAGTCAATTGCACCCCTAAAGCCAATAAAGTGTCACATTAATTTCATTATCTTAGCCACATGAGTGAGTTTAAAAACAGGATGATGTCTATATGATCTAGTTGAATGAGGTGTCTCTAAAATATCCTGATTCATGATCAATAATAATTTAAACAATTTTTAATCTGTCCACAGGACCTGACTTTATTTTGTTAGATGTCTCTAAAATAGTTATTGAATCAAGTGTTTACATGTAGGTAAACATAGATGTTTAACAACTTGTTAAAATACACCAGAATGCAGGAAATGGCTTCTACTTTATTCAAAATTTCTGGCAAAACATCTTCACCAGCATATTTAAGAAATGAGTTTTTACTTTTAGTAAGTAAGTTTTATTTATATAGCACATTTCACAGACATGAGAGTCACATAGTGCTTTACAAAAGGAAAAATAAAATCATAAAATCACAGAAGTACTATACAAAAAGGTAAAACATAACAAACTCTAAAATCAATGTACAAAATTAACCAAAAGCCTGTCTGAAGAGATAAGTCTTAAGTTTTTAAATGCATCTGTTGACTCGGAGCAGTGCATTGTTAGCAAAATGTTCTGCTGTATTTGACTTGCTGCTGTTGTTGATTTTCTGGTTGACATAATCTTTCCTATTTATGTCCTCATTAAATCAGGTTAGTAAATGAATTTTACCTGAAGCATGTTACAAAATCTTTGGGGGGGGAGGGGGGTTCGGCGGCGCAGCATTTGTCACCTTTTTCATCCCTTCTGAGTTTATTATTATGACATTAGGGAGGGTACCGGCACTTATTTTTTTCCACTTAAAGCACTGATTTAGCTGTAATTTCAGCCAAGAAATCAGAAAACTCGCTGATGAAGTTCTTGGAACGAGGCGGCCGGTAGACAAGAGCACACAAAGTTACAGGTGAATGGCCTAGTTCAAAAACAGTCAGCTCAAAGCTAGAGCAGGAGACTGGAATGGACAGTTGTTTACAGTCAAAAGTTGATTTGAATATTGTTAATAATCCACCACCACGACCTGATGGTCGCGGGTCGTTAAAAAACAAACAGTTTGGTGGTATTATTTCCGTCAGCGCGCTGGACTCACCCGGCGACATCCACGACTCTGTGATGCAGAAAAAGTCCAAGTCGTGATCTTCAAAGTAATCCCTGAGGATGAACGTTTTGTTGCAAACAGATCGGGCGTTGACAACACAGAATTTGATGATATCCGAGCTAGCCGCTGATGAGCTGCTAGCAGCTGATGTGCTAACAGCTGGTGGGGGAGCGCGCGTCCGCGGCTCGCTGCCCACAGAGAGCTGCTCCGGCCGCAGATCCCCGTTGTTTTCCTGGTCCGTGCACGCGGGAGACTGGCGATGAGAATCGAGACCATCAGCTGAAGACAGCGAGGCAGAACGCCGGGCTCTGAGCTTCACCAGCCGGCCAGCTCGAGAGCCGCGTTTCTTCCTCCGAGTCGATCGATTTCTCCGTGCAGGCTGGTGCGAAGAGCAGCGGAGGTAAACGGGCAACTCGTCTCCGAGCAACGGGGGTAGAGGGGGCCTCCCCGATCCCGAGGTACGGTCATACTGGCCCGAATCAGCGACATCCGCGGCAGCAAAACGTAAATCCAGAAGCTGCTTCCGATCATAAACCAGCAGTGTAGTTATGTCTCCAATGAAGAACGAACAAAACACAAAAATTCCAAACACCCACAGGAGAGGCGGACACGCAGCCATGCTTATGGGCGCCATCTTGGAAACTGGAAGATGGAAATCTTATTCCCATGAATTTCTTTTCAACTGAAGAATGGATTATGGTGTTTGATCCCTTTACATTTCCCAAATAATACCATGAACTACATACAAATACAAAATAATACAAAACAATAGTACTGTATTTTACTTAATGTTTTTTTGTTGTTTTTTTAACAATTTTATAACCACTACAGTGGCACGCGGGAGTTCATTTCCACGCACGCGTGCATCCGAAGCAACCTATGCGTCAAGCCGCCAAGGGTCAAATATTTGAACTTTCGACGCTCGACGCGTCACAGCAACCAATCGGGAGAGACTCTGCTATGTGATAACGCAACGAAAACGGGACTTTTTCTGGACTTTTTAAACTTACCCCATCGAGCCTCCATGAAGGAACCAGCCTCCGGTAAGAAACTTGGCATTTTTACAGTTGCTGCTGTCCGCTCGAGCGTACGATCACCCCAAACATAAAAAAAAAAAACGTTTTAATCTCAACAAAGACTTTTGGAGCTGCAGTTCGGCTCGTAGAAAACCCACTCAAGTAGTAACGTGGCTCACGTACAGCTGATTTCGTCTGCCTGGTGTACAAGAAACCACCGGAAAAGGAGCCAGACCTCCCGCTCCTCTGCCTCCTCCCAGGGCGCATCATCAGTGGCGTCTATGGCTGTGTGAAAGTGACAAGCGGCCAAAAGGGGGCGGCAGGAGCGTTTCGACGCGTCCAGTGGGTACCCAGCATGAGGAGTCAGGATGCTTAACTCCTACCTGCTCTGCCTCTCCTCCCACTTGTACTGCCTTAACACTAAAAACTTTCACACACTACCACACAACACAAAGATTTTAACACTGGACTCTGTGTCATCAAAATGGGTTATTCACTCAACTCACTGTCATGTGCTGATGGGGATTTTAAACCCCTGTTACCTTAATAAAAACCACACAAGATAAACAAGAGAATTGTGTTAAAACAGACAAGACAACTTTGCAAAGGGTAAGGCTTTTTAATGTCTTTTGAAACTTAGTTTGGTCTCAAATACATTGTCCAGCACAAATCCGAATTGTGCTGGACATGACAAGCTATTTAAACAAGAAGGAGGTGGAGTTGACAAGCTCTGATGTCTTCCAGATAAAACAAACAAGTCATGGTTCTGATCCAACAAGAACATCTAATCCAAACATTGTCAAGGCTAGAAGACATCAGATTTGATACCTGGATTATTGAGTATGAACTTTCTTGTTTTGAACCACTTTGGCTGTGGCTGCCTGCCTGGGAGGAGTCGACGAGGGACAGGACGGCCCCCAGAAACCATCTTGGCTGCAGCAAACTGGTTGGTCCACATAAGTTGTTTACAGCTTGGTGGGGGAAGATCAGTGTGCTGGAACTCTGACTGAGGAAGCCCTCTGGACTGAGGGTGAAACGTTTCGACTAAAAGAAACTGTCCAGATGACCAGATTGAGACTTATCAGATTTGATACCTGGATTATTGAGTATGAACTTTCTTGTTTTGAACCACTTTGGCTGTGGCTGCCTGCCTGGGAGGAGTCGACGAGGGACAGGACGGCCCCCAGAAACCATCTTGGCTCCAGCAAACTGGTTGGTCCACATAAGTTGTTTACAGCTTGGTGGGGGAAGATCAGTGTGCTGGAACTCTGACTGAGGAAGCCCTCTGGACTGAGGGTGAAACGTTTCGACTAAAAGAAACTGTCCAGATGACCAGATTGAGACTTATCAGATTTGATACCTGGATTATTGAGTATGAACTTTCTTGTTTTGAACCACTTTGGCTGTGGCTGCCTGCCTGGGAGGAGTCGACGAGGGACAGGACGGCCCCCAGAAACCATCTTGGCTCCAGCAAACTGGTTGGTCCACATAAGTTGTTTACAGCTTGGTGGGGGAAGATCAGTGTGCTGGAACTCTGACTGAGGAAGCCCTCTGGACTGAGGGTGAAACGTTTCGACTAAAAGAAACTATCCAGATGACCAGATTGAGACATCAGATTTGATACCTGGATTATTGAGTATGAACTTTCTTGCTAGAAGACTGTCTTTTCTGTATCAAGGAGAAAAGCAAACAAACATGTTTGTACTATCAAATATAAGAGTTTGTTGGGAACAGAGAATATTTGATATAGGTGAGCTGGGTTATAATTATTGGGTCAGAGTAATTAGTTTTAGATGATAAATATTGAACATCTCCATCAGTGCTCATTCAGTTTGCACTACTTCTCATATTTGCACTAATGTTTGTATTACATTACTGCCTATAGTCATACTACTGTTTACATTTACTGTTTACATTTATTACTACTGTTTACATTTATTACTACTGTTTACATTTACACTACTTTTTATATCTACACTACTGCTGATATATATATTCTTTTTATTAGCCTTATTGCATATGCCACTTTACCTCTATACCAATATCAACTACCTCATACATATACTGTGTACATAAACTTCATATGCTGCTTTGTCACTCTATTACAAATGTCAATGCCAGAACCTTCATTTTATTTTATAGATATACTTTTTATACTTTTATACTACTATGCAAAAACTCAGGACAGTATTACACTTTTATTATTTCATTTTATGCTTATGTTTATTAAATGTTTTAGTGTTTTAGTGTTTAAATGGTTACTGTTGCACCGAAGGGACTGAGAGAAATGCTATTTCAATACTGTGTATGTCCTGTACATATTGTAGTTTTGACAATAAAGTTGACCTTGACCTTGAACCAGAACAATAAGCAGCAACACACTGTTTAGAATATAACTACGGTAATCAAGTTTTACGTTTTTGTCCAAAAAGACCAACTTGTCCACATTTTCTGCTAAAAGCACCGATCTAGTTGCAGTGAAGATCTCCAGTGGTGGAGAAAATCATCTCAATAACAACAGTAGCAGCAGTGTGGCTGTATTTGTCCTCATTACTCATAATAACCTCTTCTTGGACCTGCTCCCACCTGTCCTTGGAAAAGTTCAGAGTTCAGTCATCACAGATTTCATAGCTGCAGGTGATCTGGTGGATTTCCCTGAAGAGGAAGAAGTCAACTGCTATCTCTGTCCCAGAATGGAAATAAACACAAAGAGGTTAAAAAAATAGTTAACAAGATTATAATTTTAAATTAAAAAGGTTAATTAGATAATAATAATAATGATTTTTTTATTTTATATATTTATTTATTAATTTTACATTGTTAAAAGAAAAATATTCTTACATGTAATATTAAAAGCAAGAAAAAACATAAAATGAAAGGTGGTAGATAATAAAAGAACAATACCTCTTTTTGAATATGGTTACATCGCTCGATCATCATCTTCATCATCATCATGGCTTTAATTAGCTCCAGGGCTTGTTGAAAATATCAGTTTTAAGTTCTGAACTTTTTGGCTTAAGTGTTGACGTGATGGATGTTGTAGCGAGGCTCAAGAATTTTAAAGCTGGTGCATCAACAACATTCAGACGTAGATCCAGATCTTTAAAAACTCTTACAGTTTGTGTTATTGATCTGGACCGATCTGAATTACCTGATAAAGGTTGTTTAAATGCTGCTGCTGTTATCAGTGTTTACAACAGTGCTTTTCTTGCTCGTAGAAGATGTTCACATTGGGATGACGTTTCAAATCCGTTAACAAGTCAGACGTTTTGCTGCTGCAGAGCCAATCTTGTTGATTCTTTCGTGGCGGAGCGCTCCTCGGCATGTCCGCACCAATCTTTGTGAAACAACGTCCACACACAGTTTTGGATTTGCGATTGTCTTTTAACAAGGAAGCCGTAAAGTTCCTAAACATGAGACCGCAGCGAGAAGCTAGCCTGCTAAATGCTGCGCGTGCTGCAAGATAATAGTGCCGTACTGAAACACGACTAGAAATTTTTTGTTCCGCTGCGCATATATTTTCCCGTTAATAACGTTTAATGAGCGAAAAAATAACCGAAACGGTACATAGGTGGACCGAACTGAACGTGCCATACCAAAACGGTTTGGTACACCCACGTGTACCGTTGCATCCCTACAATTAACAATGTAATCTTCTGTTGCTGCTTCTCTTTCCTGATATGCAGTTGGCCAGTTGTTAGTTCAGGTATAATTCTACATTCATCTGTGCAGAACATTCATTGTTTTGTAAGCTTCTATTTAAGTTTGGCAGTACTTTCAGTTATCAGTGTTACTGTTCCCTCTCCTGTGTTGTTTTGTTGAGGTCAACCTGGGATGGCATACATTTAAAAGTAACTTAGTCAAGTTACTGATTACTTGATTTGGAAAGTAACTAAGTTAGATTACAAGTTATTTATTAGTTACTTTCAGCAGCTGCTGACAACAACCTTCCTCCAACTCAACATAAAAATTACATTGAACTTTGCCAATATTTACTTTATTGAAAGTGCATTTTAATGGGAACATCAACAATGTAACTCCTACATATAAAGTTGAATTTAAAAACTATTTCAGGGAAAAAATACATATAAAAAAGGTATTTCTTGACTTCATTAAACATTAATACTTTTACTGTATAAAAAATAAAGTAGTATTTCTTGACTTCAGTCAGGGCAGCACGGTGGCACAACTGGTAGAGCTGCTGCCTCTCAGCGAGAAGGTTGCCGGTTCAAATCCCGGTCCGGGGCCTTTCTGGGTGGAGTTTGCATGTTCTCCCCGTGCATGCGTGGGTTTCCTCCGGGTACTCCGGTTTCCTCCCACAGACCAAAAAACATGCTTGTTAGGCTGATTGGTGACTCTAAATTGACCCTAGGTGTGAGTGTGAGAGTGGATGGTTGTTTGGTGTGAGTGAGACAGGTCCCTCTTGTAAATGAGTCCCCGTGACTCAACGAGGCTAGCCTGTATAAATAAAGGTTGAATGAATGAATGAAAAAAAATAAAGAAATACTTGCTTTATATAGTATTGTGGTGGACCACTAGGGGGCTCTACTCACACCCAGTGGACCGAATGTGTTAAGGATGCTTTTATTGTGAAAGGTCCAGAGGACCGGATGTTATGTGGGTATATAAGGCGGTGTTGGGTGGTTTTCCCGCCAGTTGAAAGTAGGAGTGAATAAAGTGAAGACCTGCATCCCGTCTCCTGTGTCGTCTCTTCACCACCTCCTACAATTGGTGACCCTCGTGAGCTGAATATGTCGACGCATGAAGCTACAGCCAGCTCCCTTCAGCTGTCCCCTGTGGTGGAACCCCCACAGGCGGCCTCGCTCGCTTTTGCGGTGTCCGCCAGGATGCCGGACTTCTGGCTGAACGCCGCTCCGGCGTGGTTTGCTCACGTCGAATCGCAGTTCGTCCTTCGCGGGATTTCTTCAGACGACACCAAATACCACCATGTGGTCGCGGCGCTGGACCCACGGTCAGCCCAGCGGGTAATGAGCCTGCTCGAGGACCCTCCTGCACAAGGAAAATACGCCGCACTCAAGGAGCTCCTTCTGCAGCGTTATACGCTTTCAGACGCGGAGCGCGCGGAGAAACTGTTTTCCTTCCCCGGTTTGGGCGATGGAACAGCTTTGGAGCTAGTGGAAGGCATGTTAGCCTTGCGGGGCTCAGGCGACTGCGAGTTCCTCTTCCGCCACCTTCTCCTCCGCAAGTTTCCAGCACAAGTGCGTAATGTCCTGGCCAACTCCACGCTTCTGCAGCAGAAGAATTACCGCGCGCTGGCCGGAGAAGCTGACCGCATTCTTCTAACGACAAGGACCTTCGAAGTCCAGATGGCGGCCCACGGATCTCCAGCAGCGCCCGAGTTTCAAGCAACGCCCTCAGCGCCGGACGAGCCATCGGTGGTAGCAGGGGTCGCTAGCCGCGGGCGGACAGGAGCCGCCTTTTGCTACTACCACAAGCGTTTTGGCGCCAAAGCACGACGGTGCGTCCCGCCGTGCAGCTACAAGCCTCAGGGAAACGACAACGCCAACGCACGCTAGCAGCCGCGGCCGTTGGCGACAAGGAAAGGCTGCTTTTCATCGAAGACTCGAGGTCGGGGAGGCGGTTCCTGGTGGACTCTGGTTCGCAGAAGAGCCTTGTTCCCCCGTCTGGCTCCGACACGTTGGCTGAAGGCTGCGGGCCACAGCTAACCGCGGCTAACGGCTCACCCATCAAGACGTTTGGTGAAAGGTTGGTGACTGTTCGTTTCCATGAACGAGACTTCCAGTGGAACTTTGTGGTAGCTGCTAGCTCAGTCCCTATTTTAGGGGCCGATTTTCTTTGTGCTCACGGGCTCCTGGTTGATATGGCTAACAGACGTTTAATCGACGCGGTGTCCTTTTCGTCACTGCCTTGCGAGACGCGAGGAGCTGGGCCTCTAATGCATGCTAATTTTTTAGCTTCGGATGATGTGTTTCAACGTTTATTGTCTGAGTTTCCCTCGCTGACTGTTCCTAACTTTGCCAACACAAACACAAAGCATGGGGTTGAACATTACATTCCCACAACAGGTCCCCCGGTGTTCGCACGGGCACGCCGCCTCGATGCTACTAAGCTAGCAATAGCACAGGAAGAGTTTGCTAACATGGAGCATTTAGGCATCGTGCAACGCTCAAACAGCCCGTGGGCCTCCCCCCTGCACATGGTGCCCAAAGCAGACGGCAAATGGCGACCATGTGGGGATTTCCGCCGCCTTAATAACATCACAGAGAACGATCGTTATCCCATCCCCCACATCCAGGATTTCTCAGTGCACCTGGATGGGACCTCTATTTTTTCAAAAGTAGATTTAGTACGGGGGTACCACCAGGTTCCTGTGCATGTGGAGGATGTCCCTAAGACCGCTGTGATCACGCCTTTCGGCCTGTTTGAGTTTTTGCGCATGCCTTTTGGTCTTAAAGGAGCAGCACAAACATTTCAGCGGTTGATGGATTCAGTCCTAAGGGGTCTGTCCTTCGTATTTGTGTACTTGGACGACATCCTGGTGGCTAGCAGCTCAGCTGAGCAGCACATGTCCCACCTCCGCGAGGTTTTTCAGCGCCTAGCAGCACATGGCCTGATTGTAAATACAGCAAAATGCCAGTTTGGACTGCCAGTCATTGATTTTTTGGGCCACCGCATTTCTGCCAGTGGTGCTGTCCCGTTACCAAACAAAGTGCAGGCGGTGTCAGATTTTCCACAGCCCCAGTCTGTTAAAGCGCTACAAGAATTTTTGGGAATGGTGAATTTCTATAACCGGTTCCTCCCCAGGGCAGCACAACTGCTGCGCCCGCTCTATGGAGCGCTGAAAAAGAAAAAGCCCAACGACAGTGTTGACTGGACACCAGAACGCCTACAGGCATTTGGTGATGCTAAAGCTGCACTGGCCACTGCTGCCCTTCTGGCCCACCCATCCCCGGCGGCACAAATAGCTTTGACAACAGACGCATCTGATGTCGCGGTGGGGGCTGTGTTAGAACAGCAGGTGTCAGGAGTTTGGCAGCCGCTTGCATTTTACAGCCGTACGCTGCGGGACAATGAGCTTAAATACAGTGTTTTTGACAGAGAGTTGCTGGCGCTTTACCTAGCTACACGCCATTTCAGGTTTTTCCTGGAAGGCCGCCAGTTCACTGCATACGTTGACCACAAACCCTTGGTGTTTGCTATGTCGAAAATTTCTGACCCCTGGTCTGCCCGCCAGCAACGCCACCTCGCAGCGGTGTCTGAATTTACTACAGACATTCAGCATGTGGCTGGAAAGTCCAACGTGGTGGCCGACTGTCTCTCCCGGGTGCTGATCTCCCCCGTGTACGTGGGCATCGATTTTTCTGCCATGGCTGCGGACCAACGTAGCGACGCAGAAATACTCGAGCTCCAGTCCGGGCCCACGGGCCTCGAGTTGGAGGAACGGCAGGTGAATGACGGAGGTCCTCTCCTGCTCTGTGACGTTTCTACTGGCAGGCCCCGCCCCCTGGTTCCAGTTTCATGGCGACGCCGCGTTTTTGACTCCTTGCATTCCCTTTCTCATCCAGGGGTTAGAGCATCGGTGAAACTGGTCAGCTCAAAGTTTGTTTGGCCCGGTCTGCGTAAAGCGGTTAAGGAGTGGGCAGCAGCGTGTGTCCCATGTCAGCGTGCTAAGGTTGACAGGCACACCAAAGCACCTTTGGAACCTTTCCCTATCCCTAGTCGGCGGTTTGACCATGTGCACGTGGACCTGGTGGGCCCTCTGCCTCCATCACAAGGTTTTACTCATCTGCTGACTATGATAGATCGGACCACCAGGTGGCCTGAGGTGGTTCCTCTGACATCCACAACGGCTGCAGTGGTGGCCCGGGCATTTTTGTCTACCTGGGTTGCACGTTTTGGCCCCCCTTCAGACATTACATCAGACAGGGGCCCGCAGTTTGTTTCTGAGCTTTGGTCTACCATGGCCAAGGGCCTGGGGACGAACGTTCACAGGACCACAGCTTACAACCCTCAAGCTAATGGTTTGTGTGAACGGTTTCACAGGTCATTGAAAGCTGCACTGCGAGCTGCATTGACCGGTGACAACTGGATTGACCGTCTTCCCTGGGTGTTGTTAGGTTTACGTACCGCAACCAAAGAGGACCTGAGCTCTTCCCCGGCTGAACTGGTTTACGGTCAACCTGTGCGCGTCCCCGGTGAGTTTTTACCTGAGGTACCCTCACCACAGTTCGCCCCGCCGTTGCAACATTTTTCGTCTCAGGAGGACTCCGTTCGTGTCCCTGGCCCGGTACACCATTGTTTACCTCAGTCATTTGTCCCTAAGAGTCTGGAGTCCTCTAAATTTGTTTTTGTCAAACACAATGCACACAGGACACCACTACAGCCTGTGTATGATGGACCGTTTCGGGTTCTTCAGCCAGGCCCAAAACATTTCCTTTTAGATTTAGGGGGTCGTACTGAGACTGTCTGTATTGATAGGCTTAAACCGGCTCATGTTGTGTCAGATGATCAGGTTGTTACGGCCCAGGCTCCTCGCAGGGGCAGACCTCCATCCACGTTGCTAACGGATTGCTGCCCTCCTTCCAGAGACTCTCAACAACCATTGGAGCCCGAATCTTCTGCAGCCCCTCATCGTCACCCCCCGCTTCATCAAACTGGTTCTGCGGGGCCCAGGTTCAGCCGTTCTGGGCGTTTAATCAAACCTAAAATGCGGGACTAGTGATGGACCTTACTGGGTGTTCTGGGGGGGCGTGTGTGGTGGACCACTAGGGGGCTCTACTCACACCCAGTGGACCGAATGTGTTAAGGATGCTTTTATTGTGAAAGGTCCAGAGGACCGGATGTTATGTGGGTATATAAGGCGGTGTTGGGTGGTGTTCCCGCCAGTTTAAAGTAGGAGTGAATAAAGTGAAGACCTGCATCCCGTCTCCTGTGTCGTCTCTTCACCACCTCCTACAGTATAAGAATAATGTATTTCTTGAGAAGACAACTTCAAACATGTTTGTAGAGATACAAGCCTTCATCTCTGACTTGGATTTACACTTCTTCACATCTCTCTGAACTATATTGAAGCACTTCTCACTCATTCTTTCAGAAATACACTTTACCACTGGTTTATTTTAATAATTTCAATCAAGACACATTATTTCAACGGTAATATCTGAGCCAAAAATGGGTCTAAAACATGGGAAAAAAAATCCATGAACATGTCACACCTCCCTATAAGTCGCAGGGCATGCAAATTAGGCAAACGATGTGACTTATACGCCGGAAATACGGTAACTATGGCAGCTTGAGTCCCTAAAGCCACGTTTTGGACTATGGAACTGCCAGTAACCAGGGTCTGCTTCTCAGCGGGTGTGTCACTGAGTAAGGAAAATCGATTAGAAACGTGAATGGGTCGGTGGTGAACTGGGGGCTTAGCCTTACTCCGGACCCTCACCCGGTCGGCCTGGGGTCCTGGCTGCTCGGGGTCTACTGGAGGGCTTCCAGTTCAGACAGCCTCTCCTCTAAAGCTATCATAAGACTACACTTGTTGCATGTATTATTACCACTAAAGGAGGCAGAGGAGTAGCTAAACATCTGACACACGGAGCAAGTGAGAAGACTTGTAGAGAAGCAGTAGCCATGCTAAGCTAACGCTAGCAAGAGCTAGCCAATAAATCCAGAAAAAAGGGCTACTTGAGCTACCAACAGAGAAAACAGGAAGTGACACAATACATCTCACCACGAACGTGCAACATCAGGAAGGAGGATTTTTATATTTATATATAAATGTTTCTGTTCAGTGCCCTGAGATGACTTCTGTTATAACTTGGTGCTTTATAAATGAATTGAATTCAGTTGAATTGAAAACTGAAAATATTCTGTGCTCTGCCACACAATCAAAAGGGAGACAATAAAGATCAATGCAATTAAAACACCATTTTTTTGTTTAAACATTACTGCATTACTGATAATAATTCAATCAGTTATAAAACAAGAAACATGACCCTTCATTTTCCTTTTTTCAGCAACCAAATTTTCAGCTTCACTTTTCCAATCTCAGAACAGATGGACAGTATCCCAGAAGGTTTTAGGAAAGGTGTGGTCTCAGTACCCAAGCTGTGATCACCTCAAGTTGCAACTTTCAAACCATCTTTGAATTAATCAAATAATTAAAGTGAAATATGATTTCTTACAGTAACAATAATCAGTATCTTCCTTTGTCTGTCTGCAGAACTCCCACAGCATATCTGGAAAGAGGAAATGATTCTCAATGAGCAGCAGCCCTGTAACCAGGAGATGACCATCAGTTTGGACCAAGAAGAACCAGAACCTCCACAGATGAAAGAGGCCCAAGAAGAACCAGAACCTCCACAGATGAAAGAGGCCCAAGAAGAACCAGAACCTCCACAGATGAAAGAGGCCCAAGAAGAACCAGGACCTCCACAGATGAAAGAGGACCAAAAAGAAGCAAAACCTCCAAAAATAAAAGAGGACCATGAAGCACCAGAATCTTCACAGATGATGAAGTACCATGAGGATCCCAATTTTCCACACATCCAAGAGAAACTGGGGGCACCAGAACCTCCCAAGAATGAACCAGAATTTCTAGAGATAAAAGAGGAGCCGGAGACTGAAACCTGTATGGTAACTCCTGTTTTTAAAGAAAGAAACCAGTGGGAACTGGAACCAAACTCCAGGGACCAACTCCTTTCACAAAACTATTGTGAAGTGGAGAACCAAGATGAGGAAAGAAGCATGAATGTAGAGCCAGGATCCTGCAGGGATGAAGAGCCGAAACAAAATAAGACAAATCTACAAACAGGAAGTTATGGTGACAATGTAGACCGTCCAAACGTAAAGATAGACAAAAAAACGTGTTTGTTTATGACTCGTGGAAAAAAATTCAATGAGAAACATAATTTAAGAGTTCACATGAGAAATCAAACAAGTGAGAGGCCTTTCTTATGTCAAGCCTGTGGAAAAAATTTCAACTACAAAAGTGTTTTGATTGTTCACATGAGAACTCACACAGGTGAGAAGCCTTTCTCATGTCAGACTTGTGGGAAAGGTTTTCATGACAACAATAATTTAATCAGACACGGGAAAACTCACACAGGTGAGAAGCCTTTTTCATGTGAGACCTGTGGAAAAAGTTACACTGAAAAACAATATTTAAAATACCACATGAGAACTCACACAGGTGAGAAGCCTTTCTCATGTCGGACTTGTGGAAAAGGTTTTCATGACAACAGTCATTTAATCAGACACATGAAAACTCACACAGGTGCGAAGCCTTTTTCATGTGAGACCTGTGGAAAAGGTTTTCATGACAACAATAATTTAATCAGACACATGAGAATTCACACAGGTGAGAAGCCTTTCTCATGTGAGACCTGCAGAAAAAGTTTTAATCAGAAAAGTGATTTAATCAGACACATGAGAATTCACACAGGTGAGAAGCCTTTCTCATGTCAGACCTGCGGAAAAAGTTTTAATCAGAAAAGTAATTTATTCAAACACATGAAAACTCACACAGGTTAGAAGCCTTTCTCATGTGAGACTTGTAGAAAAGGTTTTCATGACAACTAATTTAATCAGACACATGAAAACCCACCAGTTGAGAAGCCTTTTTCATGTGAGACCTGTGGAAAAAGTTACAGTGAAAAACAACATATAAAAATTCCACATGTCAACTCACACAGTTGAGAAGCCTTTCTCATGTCAGACTTGTGGAAAATGTTTTAATAAAAACTGTAATTTAATCAGACACATGAGAACTCAGACAGGCGAGAAGCCTTTCTCATGTGAGACCTGTGGAAAAAAATACAGTAATCGAACAAATTTCAAAAACCACATGACAACTCACACGGAATAAAAGCCTTTTTTTCTGATGTTTACGAAATGTAAAAAAAAAAACAATACCTGATGCTTAAGTTCTGAGGTATAAAGCTCCATGTTAAAGTCCACATTATGCTTTTTTCTTGAACCACAACTGTTTTGTTCAGAACGTTTGAGTTGTTTTAGACTGTAAAAAAAATTATTATTATTATTTTCAGATGTTGGTCTGAACATGTTTCTTTGTATGTCAGGAATCTTCTTGTTTCTCCAAACTGAGATCACTTTGTCTGCTCGGGAGTGTTCAGAAAATATCAAACTGATTTTATAATTAATAATTTTCATTTGAGAAACCACTTTGACAAATCAAATGCCATATTAACTTTCTTTTGTTTTTGTAACAAATAAAAAGCTACTGTAAACTGTACATTTAATTAAATGTAGATTTATATACTGTATTGTATTTGTTTCCAGTGGTTTTCTGCCTGTAAATTATTTTGCACATTCCAGTTATACTCTAATAAATAGGCTTGTGAAGTATAAAATATTCTAAATTTCACTTTTTTACTTGCCTCTGGTTGTAGGTTTTTAATCTGTAGGGTTTTTAGATGACCACTAACAAGTCTTATGACTAATTGAAACTAAGGAAGAAATTGTAGATTTGACACCTAAATTTCAGTTGCTATTACACTGGTTAAGTTAGGTGAATTTTCACAGATGGAAGATAAGGGCACGGTGGTGCAACTTGTAGAGCTTTAGAGCTGGAGACATTTAGAGTTACCAATCAGCTACATGGAAGTTTTTGGTCTGTGGGGGGAAACCAGAGTACCCGGAGAAAACCCACACATGCCCGAAGAGAACATGCAAACTCCACCCAGAAAGGTCTTCAGATTGGGATTTAAACCAGCAGCCTTCTCGCAGAGTGGCAGCAGTTCTACCAGTTTTGCCACCATCTGTGAATTTGTGTACTGGTATTATCAGAAAGAAAGAAAGACCCAGTTGTTGCGCTCTATGTTCCTACCGTAGATTCAGTAACAAGTTTTATCATAAAGCTGCAGATAAATTAAGGTGTTAAAAAGTTAAATCAAATACAACAGATTTTTTTTATCAAGTTATTGTTTAATTAAAGCTTCAGTATGTAGCTTTTTTTATGAACATATTTCTTCACTCTGTCACTACCTCCTGACAGACTGATGTTAGCCAGGTAATCTCTGAAAAAAAAAATAAAAAAAATATTGTCCCCTTGCTTCTCCAGGTGGTAAATAAGCATTTCTAAAAAGAAAAGGTGACCCACCATTTTCCAGCCAATAAAAACAGAGTTTGTAACCAGCCAATAAAAACAGAGCTTGAATTTGAATCAGCCAATAAAAACAGAGCTTGAATTTGAAATTTAACAGACCACAAGGGGGCAGAGCCATATATGGCTCTGAGGGGGAGGGATCAGAATGCTTTGCCTGTTGAAAATATTTCTAAGTGCTGCAGTTCTACAGAAACTGCATACTGAACCTTTAATTACTACAGTAATACGTTTTCATTTCAACAGTTGCAGTTTCCACCGGAGCTTCACACCAGCGGAAGTCAACAAGGTGTTAGCAGCGTTAGCATAGTTAGCTCCATGTGGCTGTTAAATGTCTGAGGTGAATGTTTGAGTGTTTGCAGCAACAATGTCTTCAGTTCAGTCTCTGAGAGAGTTTATCAGCGAGCGACTAACTGCTGCTGCTGAAGAAATATTCACAGAGTTTGAAAAAACCATCGTCCAGTACGAGGAAGAGATCGATCGTCAGCGCAGACTGCTGGACATCACCTGGAAACCTCAGATACACCTGCACAGAACAGGTAAGAGCAGCAGCGACCACAAGACACGTTCAGGAGAGTTTTGTTGGATGCAGAAGCTGAAAGTGTTTATTTCTCAAGGTTTGAAGACACAGCTGAGTCGACAATAGTCAAAACATCACTCCTTTAAAACAGCTGTTCAATCTGCTCAGGGGCTGCACATCCAGCTATTTTATTTTATTCATTTTACAATATGAAATACAACAATTAACATATGTATAATAGAAAAAAAATATAAGAAAAAATATAAAATGAAAGGTAGCAGATGAAGAATATACCTTATTAAATCTGCTCGTTATTTATCTAATAACAGTTCAAACAATATTTTCTATAATAACAAAATAAGTAAATAACTCAGTCAATTTTCAATTCACATATATCACTCATTAAAATATATTCATTTATATGTGTTTAACTATTCATTTTTAACCAGTTTCTTAAATACAAGGATTGATTTGGCTTCCTTAACATTTGTCATTAAGTCATTCCACAATCCTACTCCCTGAATTAAGGTACACTGTAAGATCTAATTAGTTCACCTTACTTAAAAAAAGTACGCAAAGTCGTTGCCTCAAAAAAATTAAGCAAAGTAGTCTTAAGATTAGTGAGTAAGAAAAGCTAATCTTTTTTAAGTTTGCAGTACTAAATCAAGTAGTACAACTAATACAAAAAAAATAAGTTCAGATAACTCATTAGCCATGCTTAGTGTTAACTTATTTTTTTTAATTTGTGTGGACTGATGTAAATTTAACCCCACTTAGAATTACTAAATACCTACAACTTACTACCAAATCATTTTTAAACGTTAATTTTACAGTTTTGTTCTACATAAGAAGACCCTTTCCTGCATTTCTTACCTCTAATAAATGTTTTTAGTACATCAACAACTGGCTAAATTAACTGGGAAATATCAAACAAAAAACTAATTTAAACTGGTAAAACCACAGTAAAATTTTGTATGTAAAATAAAGGATATTTTGTGTATTTTGTTCATCGCTAATAATAATCAAATTAAATGGTAAGTTACTTTTTAAACCCGCTAACTGACTACCAGTACTACTACTGTCATTACAAAACATGCAAAATGTAACATCATGGAATGAGAGGTACATATCACTTTCGAAAAATTTATTGTCACCATTTTTAAACAATTCAGCAACTCTGACTTAATCCACAATCAAAAACTGAAGATTAGCCTCTTTTAGTCAAGACAGTTTTCAATTAACAAAATGTACCAAATGCCAGGCAAAAAGCTTAAAATAAATTAAATGTAAATGTTTACATTTTTAGCAGTTGTCTTAATACAGTACTTTAAACAAAAAATGTGGAAATGTGGAAGTTTAGGCAAAAATGTGCAATACGTCAACCGTCCACAAAGCAACAACTTGTAGTACCGGTACCTTTTCTCCAACAGAACAGTCCAAAAACTTGCGGTTTTTCAATGAACAGTCCACAGAGCAGAAACTTCAAATATTTTTTTCCTGCTAAAAGTCCACAAAACAAAAACTTGCAGTGCTTCTTCAATGAACAGTCCACAGAGCAGAAACTTCAAATATTTTTTTCCTGCTAACAGTCCACAAAACAAAAACTTGCAGTGCTTCTTCAATGAACAGTCCACAGAGCAGAAACTTCAAATAATTTTTTCCTGCTAAAAGTCCACAAAACAAAAACTTGCAGTGCTTCTTCAATGAACAGTCCACAGAGCAGAAACGTCAAATATTTTTTTCCTGCTAATAGTCCAAAAAGCAAAAACTTGCAGTACCTCTTCATTGAACAAGTTAGAGTCCACAGAGAGAGTCCTTATTTAGGTGTCACACCACTCGTGATCGGTGAGTTCCTGTATCAGGGTGAGGACTCGGGGGTTCAGGTTGAGACGACGCTTTGAGTGTTTGTTCTCCACTTTGGTTCCCTTTTCTGGATTTATCCGAAAAAAAAACACCTGTTAAAAGAAAAGACGACCATTATAATTATTTTGAAGTTTCAGTAAAGTAAAATACATATTTAAAAAAGCTAAGTCTGGTCCTCTGGACATTCAAAAAACAAAACAAAACAAAAAAGTAGAAATGTTTCGTCTTTCGTCTGAAAGACTTCCTCAGTCTGAGCTGCTGTATTCAGCTTAGTCTTATAAATAGCACCCTCTCAGTGGATCAACCAGTTTTCTGATGACAAACAAAACCAGCTGCTCCCATGATCAAGGAGGACCATCAGCCTAACGATGGATCGTTAGTACCCTGATGGTTGTTTGCTATTCACAGAGGGCTGAGTGATACTAGCAATAACAGCATTGTAGGAGGGGGACAGTTGAACCAGGAGGCCTCAACCCCTTTTTAATGATGGACGGTTTCTTTTCACAAAGATGGCCTCCTTTACTCCTCTCTAAAACCATCGTTCCTATGAACGAGGCCATCTACATACATACTACATACATACATACGTATGTAAATGTATGTATATATATACATGTATGTATATGCATATTTGTGTATATATATATATATATATATATATATATATATGTATTTATATGTATATGTATTTGTATGTATATGTATTTGTATGTATATATGTATTTATATGTATGTAGTATGTATGTATTATGTGTGTAGTATTTATGGAGTATGTTGTAGGTATGTATGTACGTATGTGGTATGTATGTGTGTATGTATGCATGTAGTATGTATGTATGTGTGTAGTAATTACGTTGTATGTATGTATGTACTGGTATGTACATGTATGTATGTACTGGTATGTATGTACATGCATGTATGTACTGGTATGTACATGCATGCATGTAGTATGTACCTGTATGTACATGCATGTAGTATGTATCTGTATGTACATGCATGTAGTATGTATCTGTATGTACATGCATGTAGTATGTACATGTATGTACACGTACATGTATGTACACGTACATGTATGTACACGTACACGTACATGTATGTACACGTACATGTATGTACATGTACATGTATGTACATGTATATACATGTATGTACATGTACGTACACGTATGTACATGTACGTACACGTACATGTATGTACATGTACGTACACGTACATACACATACATGTATGTACATGTATGTACATGTACATACACGTACATGTATGTACATGTATGTACCGATGTACACGTACCGGTATGTACACGTATGTACACGTACATGCATGTACACGTATGTACACGTACATGCATGTACACGTATGTACACGTACATGCATGTACACGTATGTACACGTACATGCATGTACACGTATGTACACGTACATGCATGTACACGTATGTACACGTACATGCATGTACACGTATGTACACGTACATGCATGTACACGTACGTACACGTACATGCATGTACACGTACGTACACGTACATGCATGTACACGTACGTACACGTACATGCATGTACACGTACGTACACGTACATGCATGTACACGTACGTACACGTACATGCATGTACACGTACTGTACACGTACATGCATGTACACGTATGTACACGTACATGCATGTACACGTATGTACACGTACATGCATGTACACGTATGTACACGTACATGCATGTACAGTGTACATGCATGTACACGTATGTACACGTACGTACACGTACACGCATGTACACGTACGTACACGTACACGCATGTACACGTATGTACACGTACCGGTATGTACATGTATGTACACATACATGTATGTACATGTATGTACACATACATGTATGTACATGTATGTACATGTAAGTACATGTATGTACATGTATGTACATGTACGTACATGTACGTACACGTACATACACGTACATGTATGTACATGTACGTACACGTACATGTATGTACATGTATGTACATGTATGTACATGTACGTACACGTACACGTATGTACACGTACGTACACGTACGTACACGTACGTACACGTACGTACACGTACGTACACGTACGTACGTACGTGTACGTACACGTACGTACACGTACGTACACGTACATGTATGTACACGTACGTACACGTACGTACACGTACATGTATGTACACGTACGTACACGTACGTACATGTATGTACACGTACGTACACGTACGTACACGTACATGTATGTACACGTACGTACACGTACATGTATGTACACGTACGTACACGTACATGTATGTACACGTACGTACACGTACATGTATGTACATGTACGTACACGTACATGTATGTACATGTATGTACATGTACGTACACGTACATGTATGTACATGTATGTACATGTACGTACACGTACATGTATGTACATGTATGTACATGTACGTACACGTACATGTATGTACACGTATGTACATGTACGTACACGTACATGTATGTACACGTATGTACATGTACGTACACGTACATGTATGTACACGTATGTACATGTACGTACACGTACATGTATGTACACGTATGTACATGTACGTACACGTACATGTATGTACACGTATGTACATGTACGTACACGTACATGTATGTACACGTATGTACATGTACGTACACGTACATGTATGTACACGTATGTACACGTACGTACACGTACATGTATGTACACGTATGTACACGTACGTACACGTACATGTATGTACACGTATGTACACGTACGTACACGTACATGTATGTACATGTATGTACACGTACGTACACGTACATGTATGTACACGTACGTACACGTACATGTATGTACACGTACGTACACGTACATGTATGTACACGTACGTACACGTACATGTATGTACACGTACGTACATGTATGTACACGTACGTACACGTACATGTATGTACACGTACGTACACGTACATGTATGTACACGTATGTACACGTACATGTATGTACACGTATGTACACGTACATACACGTACATGCATGTACACGTACGTACACGTACATGCATGTACACGTACGTACACGTACATGCATGTACACGTATGTACACGTACATGCATGTACACGTATGTACACGTACATGCATGTACAGTACACGTATGTACACGTACATGCATGTACACGTATGCACGTACACGTACCGGTACGTACATGTACCGGTATGTACACGCACGTACACGTACCGGTGTGTACACGCACGTACACGTACCGGTGTGTACACGCACGTACACGTACCGGTGTGTACACGCACGTACACGTACCGGTGTGTACACGCACGTACACGTACCGGTGTGTACATGCACGTACACGTACCGGTATGTACACGCATGTACCGGTATGTACACGTACCGGTATGTACACGCATGTACCGGTATGTACATGCATGTACCGGTATGTACATGCATGTACCGGTATGTACATGCATGCACATGTACCGGTATGTACATGCATGCACATGTACCGGTATGTACATGCATGCACATGTACCGGTATGTACATGCATGCACATGTACCGGTATGTACATGCATGCACATGTACCGGTATGTACATGTATGCACATGTACCGGTATGTACATGTATGCACATGTACCGGTATGTACATGTATGCACATGTACCGGTATGTACATGTATGCACATGTACCGGTATGTACATGTATGCACATGTACCGGTATGTACATGTATGCACATGTACCGGTATGTACATGTATGCACATGTACCGGTATGTACATGTATGCACATGTACCGGTATGTACATGTATGCACATGTACCGGTATGTACATGTATGCACATGTACCGGTATGTACA
>JBBPBX010047550.1:9048-26112 GCA_038048925.1 Garcialebias charrua | reverse complement strand
TCCATCTGTCTGGTTTCAAGAAGGCCGGATGTTTGATAGATGGATGGATAGATAGATGGATGGATGTTTGATAGATGAATGATGGATGGATGTTTGATGGATGGATGGATGGATGTTTGATGGATGGATGGATAAAGTGTGGACCTCAGTCAATAAAGAATCCATATGTCTGGGTTCAGGAAGGCAGGATGTTTGATGATGGATGGATGATGTTTGATGGATGGATGCATGGATGGATAGATAGATGGATGGATGTTTGATAGATGAATGATGGATGGATGTTTGATGGATGGATGGATGGATGTTTGATGGATGGATGGATAAAGTGTGGACCTCAGTCAATAAAGAATCCATATGTCTGGGTTCAGGAAGGCAGGATGTTTGATGATGGATGGATGATGTTTGATGGATGGATGCATGGATGGATGGATGGATGTGTGGATGTTTGATGGATGGATGGATGAATGGATGGATAAAGCATGGACCTCAGTCAGTAAAGAATCCATCTGTCTGGGTTCAGCAAGGCAGGATGTTTGATGGATGGATGGATGTTTGATGGATGGATAGATGTTTGATGGATGGATGGATGGATGTTTGATGGATGTTTGAGATGTTTGATGGATAGATGGATGGATGGATGTTTGATGCATGGATGTATGGATGGATGGATGTTTGATGGATGGATGGATGGATGGATAAAGTGTGGACCTCAGTCAGTAAATCCATCTGTCTGGGTTCAGGAAGGTAGGATGTTTGATGGATAGATGTATGGATGTTTGATGGATGGACGTTTGATGGATGGATGGATGTTTGATAGATGGATGGATAAAGCGTGGACCTCAGTCAGTAAAGAATCCATATGTCTGGGTTAAGGAAGGCAGGATGTTTGATGGATGATGGATGTTTGATGGATAGATGTTTGATAGATGGATGGATGCATGGATGGTTGGATAAAGCGTGGACCTCAGTCAGTAAAGAATCCATCTGTCTGGGTTCAGCAAGGCAGGATGTTTGATGGATGGATGTTTGATGATGGATAGATGGATGTTTGATGGATGGATGGGTGGATGTATGGATAAAGCGTGGACCTCAGTCAGTAAAGAATCCATCTGTCTGGTTCAGGAAGGCAGGATGTTTGATGGATGGATGGATGTATGGATGTTTTATGGATGGATGGATGCATGGATGGATGGATAAAGCGTGGACCTCAGTCAGTAAAGAATCCATATGTCTGTTTTCAAGAAGGCAGGATGTTTGATGGATGGATGGATGATGTTTGATAGATGGATGCATGGATGGATGGATGGATGGATGGATGGATGGATGGATGGATGGATAAAGCGTGGACCTCAGTCAGTAAAGAATCTATCCGTCTGGGTTCAGCAAGGCTGGATGTTTGATGGATGGATGGATGTTTGATAGATGGATGGATGGATGTATGTATGGATGGATAAAGCATGAACCTCAGTCAGTAAAGAATCCATCTGTCTGGGTTCAGGAAGACAGGATGTTTGATAGATGGATGGATAGATGGATGGATGTTTGATGGATGGATGATGGATGGATGTTTGATGGATGGATGTTTGATGGATGATGTGTGGATGTTTGGATGGATGTTTGATGGATGATGTGTGGATGTTTGATGGATGGATGGATAAAGCGTGGACATCAGTCAGTAAAGAATCCATCTGTCTGGGTTCAGTAAGGCAGGATGTTTGATGGATGGATAGATGGATGTTTGATGGATGGATGGATGGATGTTTGATGGATGGATGGATGGATAAAGCGTGGACCTCAGTCAGTAAAGAATCCATCTGTCTAGGTTCAGGAAGCCAGGATGTTTGATGGATGGATGATGGATGGATGTTTGATGGATGGATGGATGGATGTTTGATGGATGGATGGATGGATGTTTGATAGATGGATGTATGTATGGATGGATAAAGCGTGGACCTCAGTCAGTAAAGAATCCATCTGTCTGGTTTCAAGAAGGCCGGATGTTTGATAGATGGATGGATAGATAGATGGATGGATGTTTGATGGATGAATGATGGATGGATGTTTGATGGATGGATGGATGGATGGATGTTTGATGGATGGATGGATAAAGTGTGGACCTCAGTCAGTAAAGAATCCATATGTCTGGGTTCAGGAAGGCAGGATGTTTGATGATGGATGGATGATGTTTGATGGATGGATGGATGGATGGATGTGTGGATGTTTGATGGATGGATGGATGTATGGATGGATAAAGCGTGGACCTCAGTCAGTAAATAATCCATCTGTCTGGGTTCAGTAAGGCAGGATGTTTGATGGATGGATGGATGTTTGATGGATGGATATATGTTTGATGGATGGATGGATGTTTGATGGATGGATGGATGGATGTTTGATGGATGGATGGATGTTTGATAGATGGATGGATGGATAAAGCTTGGACCTCAGTCAGTAAAGAATCCATATGTCTGGGTTTAGGAAGGTAGGATGTTTGATGGATGATGGATGGATGGATGTTTGATGGATGGATGTTTGATGGATGGATGAATGCATGGATGGATGGATAAAGCGTGGACCTCAGTCAGTAAAGAATCCATATGTCTGGGTTCAGGAAGGCAGGATGTTTGATGATGGATGGATGATGTTTGATGGATGGATGGATGGATGGATGTGTGGATGTTTGATGGATGGATGGATGTATGGATGGATAAAGCGTGGACCTCAGTCAGTAAATAATCCATCTGTCTGGGTTCAGTAAGGCAGGATGTTTGATGGATGGATGGATGTTTGATGGATGGATATATGTTTGATGGATGGATGGATGTTTGATGGATGGATGGATGGATGTTTGATGGATGGATGGATGTTTGATAGATGGATGGATGGATAAAGCTTGGACCTCAGTCAGTAAAGAATCCATATGTCTGGGTTTAGGAAGGTAGGATGTTTGATGGATGATGGATGGATGGATGTTTGATGGATGGATGTTTGATGGATGGATGAATGCATGGATGGATGGATAAAGCGTGGACCTCAGTCAGTAAAGAATCCATCTGTCTGTTTTCAGGAAGGCGGGATGTTTGACTCACCAAATACCAAATGACCTCTTGGACTAGCTGAAAACCTGTACATGTAAAAATATGAAAAAGTTAAAAAACAATTCTCAAGTTTATACAATACACTTATACAGTATTCTGTATTATTCAGTATTCAGTATTCCAACAACAGTATTCTTATACCTACATAAAACTGCAGTCAACGTGATGACGTAACGAGGCTGCAACGTGATGACGTGATGACGTAACGACGCAGTTCGTCCGTCTGCTCACTGCTCAGAGGTAAAAAAAAAAAAAAAAAGAGCAGAATTAGCAGAAAAATGACGTTGGAAACATTAAAACCCCTCTACCCTATTAACGCATGTTAAATTACAGCGTTAGTCACGCTGTTATTGTGACGTGACACGTTCACGGTAGTGACGCTAACGCGACGTGCGTTTAATTTTGTCTTCGTCGCGTTAAGACTCTAAATAACCACTAAAAACATCCACAAGTGATGCATATATAGTATCGCTGATTTATATAAATGTCTATAAAAGTTTTCAACAGCGTTGAAAGGTTGTCACGCTTCTGAAGTGAAGTTACGTTACATGCTAACGCTAGCCGCAGCTAGTTTGAGCTGCGTCTTTCTTCACGCACTCAAAACTCATGCACAGATACTTCCTAATTTATCTAAATGTTGATAAAGTTTTCTACAGTCTTCACAGTTTGTGACGCTGCGGTTAAAGTCACGTTACTACTGGATTAGGTTAACATTTCCTTGAGATGATGTCATCAAAAGCAACAAAAAATTTTTTTTAATTCTTACCTGAATGAAGTCAATACACTCTGACACTCTGTCCACCTACCGCTGCAAAATTTTATTTAAATCGCTCTCCAAAAATAATCTCCGCTCACCTACATGCACTCAACACACGACGCCATAACTCTGCACGTGTAAGCTCAAGGGGCTTTAACTTTTAAAAACTCGGTCACCTGAGGCCCCGCCCTGAGCCCCCGCCCACTACAGGGTCTATGCTCCACATCACGAGAGGAGGGGCGGCGTTGGAGTTTCGCGCGGTCTCCACATCACGAGAGGAGGGGCGTTGCAGTTTGGCGCCATGTGTGTCAGTGAGCCACACACACGGCTTCAATAAATGCAACCGATACACAAAAACATACACACCACACACAAATACCCTGGGAGGTGCGTAGCCAGCCAATTTTATAAATGTAAATAACTTTTTATTAAAACAATTTTAAGTGTTAAAGCACACTCCAACTCATCCAGGCAGCCTATTAGCCACAAGTTACGCTGATATTGATGAGAAAAAACAATGTTTACATATTAATATATTTGGATACAATCTGTGTTTTATCCAGACATTGGCAAAGGCTGGCTAATACCAAATGTCCCGATAATGTCGGTACGTAGTCTGGCGCATAGGCGGGCCAATACGCTTGCACCAACGCACACACACACACACACACACACACACACACACACACACACACACACACACACACACACACACACACACACACACACACACACACACACACAATACCCCCATCTCCTGTAAATACAGTATATTGGTGTTTACATGTCCATCGATGTGATTAATCAAAATCAGTTAAATGTGAACATTAGTGCTCCTTATTCAGAAAATCCACACATCACATTTCAGGATCTGGTTATTATAGACACAGATTAAATGTTAAATACAACTATTTCTATATATATCTCCACAGTAATGTTACACACATGAGTACTCAAAATAATACATATGATGGTTTAGTGCTTACCTATAACCTAAACATTTAAGGAGTAGACATTTTTAATAATCACGTTAAAAGTTACAAATGTAGTCTTTGGCGCCTGATTATTTTCCAAATATATTAGTGTGTGTGAATGACAGATAGCATTAACATAAAAGACTTTGTAGAACAGTGCTTTATGAAGTTCACTCCATTTTCTTGTATTAGTTGACTGGCAGTTCTGCCACATCCAATATGGCGGACGCTCTGACGTGCTGCCGTAGCAAGCCAGCCCACCCAACCAGTGAACTGAACTGAACCAAGTGAACGCCCTGGCACATGACGCCAATCAGTGATGGAGAAAGGTCAGGGGAGCTTTGCTATGAACCAATAATGATGAATGATTGTTTGAAATGTGTTTAATAGGTTAACTCAAAAACAGCCGCTCTGACTCCAAATCTACCCACATTATCCCCACCCACCCAAAGCAATTTTTACCCGCAAACTCAGAATGAAAACTGCCCAATCTGGCAACACTGTTAACAGTAAGAGGGTGACAGTTGAACACGAGGTCTCCGACCCCGTTTAAAGATGGATGGGTTCTCTTTAGTAACCAGTCATTCGTTGGTGTGGCAATAAAGTCATATAAATTTAAATTTATCCCCCTAACACCCATTTTGAATAAAGTTTAATTACTAACCATTTGTTTCTGTTAATCTACATAGTGGTTGTTCTAATGAAAGAACACAAAGTACTGTAGTGTCAAAGCAAATGTTAAACACACGTTGTTCTCAAAAACTGACCACAAAGATAATTCATTGGGTTAATTTAGTAAAAGTATTGCACATTCATATCTATTATAAATAATTGTATAACACAAGATAATGACAACACCTCTTTTGATTGTGGTCCAGTACAAAGTAACAGAGTTCAAGTAACTTTTCCTGATGACTTTGATTCACTCTTGTACAGGATACAAAGACAAAAAGAGAGATGTCCCACCAAGTCAGACTGAGGCTGCTGCCCAGTGCCAGGTGTTTGTTCGATGAGCCTCTTCAGGTGAAGGTGTCCGGGCTTAGGTCCAGGCAGGTGGTCACCATGAGAGCCAGATCTACAGATGATAAGGGAGTGATGTTCAGCTCCTCGGCCACCTACAAGACTGATGGTGATGGTGAGATTGACCTGAGTAGAGACCCCTCACTCAGCGGGAGCTACATTGGCGTTGAACCCATGGGTCTGCTGTGGTCGATGACAGCAGACACTTTGCACAAAAGTTTTCAGAAGATAAGTTCCTTAAATCCCCATGTGCTGAACTTCTCAGTGCACGACGAGGGCAGGATGTTGGCTGAGGCAACTAATGAGAGGTTTCTAATGAGAGATGGTGTCAGCCGAGTTCCCATCAAACAGGGGGATCTCAACGGAGTCCTTTTTACTCCTCAAGGTTGGTCCATCTCTTTATGGTGTTCTTTGTTTTATTTATTTTTTGTCAGTAAGAGCCATGGGTTAAACCTTTTTCCCTTTGTGCATTTTATTTTCCATCAACATCAACGAGGACCCTCATCAGTAGGGTTGGGCATCGTTTGAATTTGAGCGATTCCGGTTCCGATTCCGATTCTTCGTTTCGATTCCGATTCTTTTCGATTCTCGATTCCGATTCTTTTTGTAGGCGGGGTTACAAAAAGACGTGTCAATTCAATTCAGTTCAGTTTATTTATACTATATAGCTCCAAGTCACAACAGAAGTTGTCTCAGGGCACTGAACAGAAACAATCAAATATAAAAATAATAAGTTAACAGAAACTTTAATATAAAAATAATGGTAACACTATTTATCTGAGGAGACTACTTTGAGTTTAACTCCATGTTATAAAAAAGCTACAGTAGTTAGCCAGAGTTATTTCAGGATGAAATAATTTGAACTTCTGTTTGAATTTAATGCTATGAACTTTTTCCTTTTTGTTACATTTACTATGAATTTCTCACAGGGCAGATTAGAGCCAACATGGACTCACCAACATATATTATTATTATTATTATACATATAATATTGTCCAGTGTCTGATGCTGCAGTCATGTTACTGAGCTCCCACTGATGGGCTAACCTGGTTCCACCACCAGCAGCAGGATCCTCAGACAGAACAGCTGGTGGGATGTCCTGGTATCTGCAGCCCTCTCTCCATTTGTTTCTTCATGGACATGGAGCTGTGACATTATGTTGTGCCTCTTCCTCAGCAAAACGCTCCTCCAGTGGAGACTTTCTGGACAGACTGCAGGAAGTTCCTAAACAAACAACAGGTTTATCAGTATTATCAGTAAAAAGAGATTATTAAATCATTTTTAAGACTGAGAATGTGTACAATTATTAGCTCTGTTGTTATTGCCTAACTAACCTATTCAATAATTCTTCAAACTGTGACATTCACTCATAATGGAATGGAAGAGAACATAAACAGAAATTATATAATAATGAAAACTAGAGACATTAAAACATTTTAAAAGACACAGAGAACTTTAAATGGATTAAGAATGTTAATAAGTGTTGGATTTGAGTGCAATGTGCAATCCATGGTTGAATTCACATCTGAAAAGGGATGCAACCTTTTCACAACATATGCTGTAACAGTTCTGTGGCACTCTTCATTCAGTTAAACTGACGTTTTTACCTTGGACGCTGGTGAACACTGTGAAGCCATTTCAGGTCGTTTGTCTAAGAAAAAATACAAGCTAACGTTAGCATCGTGTTTGTATTTGAGCTGACTTACCGCTTTAAGCGGAGTATAACTTGTTAGCTGCCTTAATGTTGGTATGAGATGTAGTTTATAGTTTATTTATTTACCTGATGGAGCCGAAGAGGTAGCGATTGGCGAAAAGTTCGGCGGAGCGTTTTGCAGACGGACCACTCTGTACTTCCGGTCGGATACGAAGCGAAAATAATCCGGTGGAGCGCGTCAAATACGGGACACTATTTTACTTCTCCACCCTCCTTTGCATGATATAAAATTATTGCAAGTGCTGCACTGACCTGACTGGTCATTTTATTAATTAGTAAGCTTTCAATCGCGGAATGCACACTTCCGGTGAATTCTTCTTCGTTGGTTTTCGGTGGCGGCTACTTCCGGTCGGCTAACTAGCATCGAAAATAGGAATCGCAAATTAATATTTTGAACGATTCCGGGAAAACCGGACAGTTAGTCCCGGTTCCGAACGATTCTCGATTCTCGATGCCCAACCCTACTCATCAGTATGCATACTGGTCCACACTGCTCTCACCCACCTGGAACAGAAGGACTCATACGTCCGTATGCTCTTTGTGGACTTCACATCTGCCTTCAACACCATGATCCCCCAAACACTGATGGACAAACTACTGTATTCACACTAGGACCAAGCCCCTCCATTTGTAACTGGGTCCTAGACTTTTTAACAAACAGACCACAGTCAGTGAGGATCCACAACTTCTCCTCCTCCACCATAACCCTCAGCACTGGCTCTCCTCAAGGATGTGTGTTGAGTCCTCTCCTGTTCACTCTGCTCACAAATGATTGTGCAGCTACTCATCCAGGCTGTCACATTGTAAAGTTTGCTGATGATACAGCTGTGGTGGGATGCATCACAAACAATGATGAGTCCAGCTACAGACAGGAGATGGAACACCTGGAGAGCTGGTGCAAGGACAATAACCTTCACATCAATGTGAAGAAGACAAAGGAGATGATTGTGGACTTCAGAAGGAACAAACACACCCACCGAACAAAAGAGGATCTATAATAATAATAATAATAATTAATTTAATTTAATTTGTAACGCGCTTTTCATTAGCAAAAATCTCAAAGTGCTACAAGGTGCAACTAAAATCAATGATCAAATAAAAACAAGTGATAAAATCAAGTAAAATCAATGATAAAATAACAAAAATCAATAATAAAATCAACTAAAAACAATGATAATATCAACTAAAATCAGAGATAATATCATGTTCAGGCATAGGCTTGCTTAAAAAGAAAGGTCTTTAAGCCTTTTTTTAAGTCAACCAGTGATTGTGGAGCTCTCAGGTAGTCAGGGAGGGAGTTCCAGAGGCGGGGGGCAGCCATACAGAATGCCCAATCTCCCATGGTCCTTAATTTGGTTCGAGGAAGGTGAAGGAGATTACTGTTCTGTGAACGTAGAGACTGGATGGATGAATATGGTGCAAGAAGGTCCTTTAGATAATCTGGTGAAGTTTCGTTTAAGCATTGGTGGGTAATGAGAGCAATTTTGTACTGAATTCTGTAGGTGACAGGAAGCCAATGGAGGTTATGGAGAATGGGTGTAATATGTTAAATTTACGAGCTCTCAATAAAATCCTTGCTGCACTGTTTTGAATATATTGAAGCTTCTGAAGGTTTTTGCCAGGGATTACAGTAAACAGGGAGTTGCAGTAGTCGAGCCTGGAGGAGACAAAGGCATGGACGAGTTTATCAGCATCAGAAAAAGTTAGATATGGGCAAAGTTTGGAGATGTTTCGAAGATGGAAGCAACAGGTTGTTTAAACAGATGCTTAATGTGATTTTCATATGTAAGATGAGAGTCTATTTTTATTCCAAGATTTGTAACAGAGGGGGATAGGGGGATGTCTTGTCCAGAAAAGGAAATTGTTGTTATAGTTGTTGCTTGTACTTGATGAGGGGTGCCAATCAGTATGGCCTCAGTCTTGGAGCAGTTTAATTGAAGAAAGTTCTGATTCATCCATGCCTTTATTTCTTCCAGGCAGGTAGAGAGGGCAGTGAGTGAAGATGGAGATGACAATGGTGATGATGATGATGCTCCAGTCCTTATGTAGAGCTGTGTATCATCAGCATAACAGTGAAAAGAGATGTTGTACTGGTTAATAATTTGACCTAAAGGCAGCATGTAAAGGGAAAATAGCAGGGGCCCTAGAACTGACCCTTGAGGGACACCACAGGAGACACAGACAGTCTGGGAAGTGGCATTGCCAAGACTAACACATTCCAGCCTATTGGAGAGGAAAGATGTAAACCAGTCCAGGACAGTGTCACAGAGACCGACCTCCACATGAAGACGGTGGAGGAGGTTACTATGGTCCACAGCGTCGAAAGCTGCAGTGAGGTCAAGGAGGACAAGGAGGGAGGGAGAACCAGTGTCAGCAGCCATGAAGACATCATTGGTAACACTCAGCACTGCAGTCTCAGTACTGTGAGCTGCACGGAAGCCAGACTGAAACTTCTCATACAGGGAGTGTTGTTGTAGGTGGATCTGCAACTGAGCAGCAACTGCTTTTTCCAGCACTTTTGACAGAAATGGGAGGTGGGAAATTGTGCGGTAATTAGAAAGAATGTCTGGATCCAAATTAGATTTTTTTCAGAAGAGGCCTAATGATGGAAGTTTTTAGAGTCAATGGAACATTCATTCAACGTTTATTTAGTCAGGTAAATCTTATTGAGCCTCGAGGGCTCATTTACGAAAGCGACCTGCTACAAACTAAAGAATGATGAACAGCAATGATACAAATACATTGAAACAATAAACAAAAGAAAAAGAAAAGTAGCAAAAACTAGCGAACATTATATAACATGACCAGATTGTTGGGACTTATTTGTTGTTTGTGTGATAAATGGGCTTATTGCAGAGTGATTGGATTTTATGAGAGACGAGGGGAAGGGATCCAGGGGGCAGGATGAAGGCTTCATTTTCTTGATGATGGTCTCCACTTCACTCTGAACAACTTCATCAAAGCTGCTCAGGGACCCAGAATGCAGATGGATAGATGGTAAACGAAGATCAGGGAGGCTGTGGAGCTGAGATCTGATAAAGTCAACTTTGTTTTTAAACAATGAAAGGAACAGGTTGCATTTTTGAACAGAGTCCTCAGGAGTTTGTTTAATGGGATTAAGCAGATGGGTTATTGCGGAGAAGAGCTGTTTAGAGTTTCCAGGGCAGTTGTTGATGATGTTGGAATAATATTTGGACCATGCTTCTTTAAGAGAGTAGGCGTACGCTTTCTGATGTTCTTTGTATGCCTGCTTATGTACAGATAGACCGGATGATTTTACACGTCTCTCAATATCACGTCCAGTTGCCTTCATCTTGTGCAGCTCACCAGTGTACCAGTGGGCTGAACGGGAGAAAGACACCAGTCTTGCTTTCGAGGGAGCATGTAGGTCCAGAAGCTCCTGGAGAGATTGGTTGTAGTATTCCACAGAGTCATTTGCAGATGAATGATTGACAGCGCTCAGGGAGTGAAGATCAGCTAACAGAACCTCAGGGGAAATGTTTTTAAAGTCACGGAACTGGATAAGTCTAAGGATCTGTGGTGGAAGTGGACTCCAGCTACAAGTACTTGAGTGTACACATGAATGATAACCTCAGCTGGACCAACAACACCACCAGCCTGATCACAAAAAGTCATCAGAGACTACTTCCTCAGACGGCTGAGACGAGCTGATCTGAGTAGCCCAGTCCTCACCTCCTTCTACAGGTGTGCAGTGGAGAGCATCCTGTGCTCCAGCATCAACGTGTGGCATGGAGGTTGCACAGTTGCAGAAAGGAAAGAATTGCAGAGAGTGGTGAAGGCTGCACAGAAGTCTGTTGGAGTCAGTCTCCCCACCATCACAGACATCTACACCTCCAGATGCAGGAAGAAGGCCACCTGCATCACAAAATACCCCACTCACCCAGCACACACACTTTTTTTAAGCTAGTCTAAAGAGATGTGTTTTCAGAGCAGTCTTGAACAGAGAAAGGGAGGTGGTGTTTCGAAGGTCTGGCGGTAGAGCGTTCCAGAGGTGAGGGGCAGAGCAGGTGAAGGCCCTGCTCCCCATGGTGGAGAGGCGGGCAGAGGGTACATGGAGATGTAGTGAAGAGGAGGATCTGAGAGAGCGTGATGGGATGGAGATTTGTAGGAGGTCAGATAGATAAGGAGGGGCAAGGTTGTGGATAGATTTGAACGTGAGAAGTAGAATTTTGAAGATGATGCGTGATTTAACCGGGAGCCAGTGGAGCTGCTGCAGGACAGGAGTGATGTGGTTATAGTAGGAGGTTTGAGTGATGACACGGGCAGCTGAGTTCTGGACCATCTGTAACTTGTGGAGAGATTTGTTGGGGAGGCCATAGAGAAGGGAGTTGCAGTAATCGATACGGGAAGTCACAAGACTGTGCACCAGGATGGCTGTGGAGCGGGGTGTGAGAGAAGGACGGAGACGGTTAATATTACGGAGGTGGAAATGGGCAGACCGAGTAACATTGTTGATGTGTGAGGTGAAGGAGAGAGTGGTGTCGAGGATGACACCGAGACTCTTGACCTGAGGGGAGGGGGATAGCAGATTTGCAGGCAGCGGTCCGTTCCCTGCTGTGTTGGATCTGTACATGTTAGGTTGAGGACTGTCAGAGAAAAGAGCTGCTCTGCTGGCCAGCCGAGGATTTCTGGTTCTGGCTCTGTCTCTGTCTGGTCACAACCTGCCAAAGAACATCAAATTAATTCATGGCAGTAAATAGTTTTGGGTCAATGAGCAAACTCACAATCTTGATGTGCTGACTGATTTGCTATAAATAATACACTATTTATGCCGGTAGAAACGTAAGAATGCAGATTGCTAAATTTGGTTTGTGCTTGAAATTTAATGTGAGAATTCAGTCGACCATGAAGCAGTGGAAGAAACATTCAGTCAGATCAGATTATGATCATCGGCTTTTTACAGTTACAGAGATTTGGGTGTCAATGGACTCGTTCTGTGGTTGTAATGTTTTGGCTGATTATGTTTTAATGAATTAATTTCTTCGTCATTTGTTGCACACCTTTGTCAAATGTCAGTTTGGTCAGAAAAAAAGGTTTTATTGAACTGTAAATTCATTTTGTTATCGTTTGCAGGCAGCGGTCCGTTCCCTGCAGTGTTGGATCTGTACATGTTAGGTGGAGGACTGTCAGAGAAAAGAGCTGCTCTGCTGGCCAGCCGAGGATTTCTGGTTCTGGCTCTGTCTCTGTCCGGTCACATCCTGCCGAAGAACATCAAAGAAATGCATCTGGACTATTTTGAGGAATCAATAGACTTCTTAAAAGGACAAGATAAGGTGGGTTAATTAAACTTATTTGACTGTTTTTCAGGAAACTTATGAATTTAATATTTTTTTTAAAATAATGTGAGTACCTTAAAATGCAGCTTTTTATTATTTGCAAAGGTACAAATTTGACCGACTTCACATTATTTTGTGGTTTGTTGCATGTAATGGTGTGTTTTGTCCACAGGTGGGCAGTAAAGGGATTGGTGTCTTAACCATTTCAAAAAGTGCAGATCTTCAGAGTCAGAGTCAGAGTCAGAGAGAATTTATTGTCATTTGCACCGCATGTAGTACATGTGTTGAAAACGAGATTATGTACACAGGGTCCCAGTTACATCCAACAACAAATGCAAGAGAAATACAATAATAACATCTAGGATTAACTAAGAGAGACATCACATCAGCTAGTAATACACTAAGCCCTAATGTAGTAGAAAAACATCATTATAAACAGCAGCACGAACATGAGCAGATGGTCACAGATGAACGCAGCAACAAGAAACAGATCAGTACAGTATCAGTATGATGTGACATTTTGCAGTGTTTATTCTTATTATTTATTTATTCATGAGTCTGACAGCCTCAGGGTAGAAGCTGTTTCTCAGTCTAGTGGTTCTACATTTGATGCTCCTCAACCTCCGTCCCGAGGGGAGTGGTGCAAAGAGTGAGTGTGCTGGGTGAGTGAGGTCTTTCATGATGCAGGTGGCTCTTTTTCTGCATCTGGAGGTGTAAATGTCTGTGATGGTGGGGAGACTGACTCCCACAGACTTCTGTGCAGCCTTCACCACTCTCTGCAGAGCTTTTCTCTCTGCAACTGTGCAGCCTCCATGCCACACGTTGATGCTGGAGCACAGGACGCTCTCCACTGCACACCTGTAGAACGAGGTGAGGACTGGGCTTCTCAGACCGGCTCGTCTCAGCCGTCTGAGGAAGTAGAGTCTCTGATGACCTTTCTTGATCAGGCTGGTGGTGTTGTTGGTCCAGCTGAGGTTATCATTCAAGTGTACACCCAGGTATTTGTAGCTGGAGACCACCTCCACCGCAGATCCACCTATATACAGTGGGGTGTGGGTGTGTTTGTTCCTTCTGAAGTCCACAATCATCTCCTTCGTCTTCTTCACATTCATGTGAAGGTTGTTCTCTTTGCACCAGCTCTCCAGATGTTCCACCTCCTGTCTGTAGCTGGATTCATCATTATCTGTGATGCATCCCACCACAGCTGTATCATCTGCAAACTTAACAATATGACAGCCTGGATGTGTGGCTATACAATCATATGTGAGCAGAGTGAACAGAAGAGGGCTCAGCACACATCCCTGAGGAGAGCCAGTGCTGAGGGTGATGGTGGAGGAGGAGAAGTTGTGGATCTTCACGGACTGTGGTCTGTCTGTTAAGAAGTCTAAGACCCAGTTACAAATAGAGGGGCTTAGTCCAAGTGTGGATAGTTTGTCTATCAGAGTTTGGGGGATCATGGTGTTGAAGGCAGATGTGAAGTCCACAAAGAGCAGACGCACGTATGAGTCCTTCTGATCCAGGTGGGTGAGAGCAGTGTGGACCACGGAGGAGATGGCGTCCTCTGTTGATCGGTTCTCACGATATGCATATTGATGAGGGTCCTCGTTGATGTTGACGGCTGTCTTGATGTGGGACATGACCAGTTTCTCAAAACATTTAGCGACTATCGGGGTGAGGGCCACCGGTCTATAGTCATTCAGACCAGTCACTGTGGAGCTTTTTGGGACTGGGATGATGGTGGCGGTCTTCAGGCAGGTGGGAACTGACTCCAGTGCAAGTGAGGTGGTGAAGATGTCAGCCAGCACCTCACAGAGCTGGTCCGCACATTCCTTCAGAACTTTCCCTGGGATGTTGTCTGGACCCGTAGCTTTATGAGGGTTGATCCTTCTGAGACTGCCTCTCACTTCTGCTGCGGTCACTTTGAGGTGCTCCTCGTCTGGTGATGAGGTGAGTCTGGTGCTAGTTGGTCTGTTTGGATCATCAAAACGTGCATAAAACTTATTGAGGGCATCAGGCAGGGATGGGTCCCTGGGGCATTGTTTGCTTTTGCCCTTGTAGTCTGTTAAGCATTTGATGCCCTGCCACATGCTCCTTGGATCATGTGAGGTGAACTGTCCCTCGATCCTCTGTGCATACGCGGCTTTGGCCTTCTTTATGCCATCATCCAGTTCTCTCCTGCACCAGTTCACCAGTTCTCCAGATCTTGCTCTGTCCATGGCCTCTTATCTACCAGGAGTTGAGGCTGTCGTTTGGATTAATGGCTGCTCTGCTAACTCAGGACTTCCTCTATACTATAAGCAAAAACTAATTCACCCTGCATTAATGATTGACAAGAAAAAGTTTATTTCCTCTGAGTCAGGAGCTGTTAATGTCAAATTCTCTGTCCAGAATCATCTTGACGAAGAGAACAGAGCCACCTTGATCCCCATTGAAAAAGCCAACAGTCAGTTCCTTTTTGTGGCCTCAGAGGACGACCTCAACTGGGACAGCAAGGCCTACATGGACGAGATGGTGGAGAGACTGAAGCATCATGGGAAACAGAACTTTGAGAGTGTCTGTTACCCTGGAGCCGGACATTATTTAGAGCCCCCTTATGGACCGTACTTCCCCTCAAGTTTTCATCAATATGTAAGGATGCCAGTTTTGTGGGGGGGTGAGCCCAGGTCCCACGCTGCAGCTGAAGTCCACCTGTGGCAGAAGATCCAGAAGTTCTTCTGGACTCACTTGAGCTGTGATGGTGATCAGAAGAAATCAAAGTTATAGATTCAAACAGGATGATAATGATGATTGTTGTAAACCCATTTTGTGTATAAAACCTGTATAACTAGATGTACCACATATATACTGTATATGCTCATGGGTACATCAAGTTGTACAGGATTCATGCATAAGATGGTATATATATATATATATATATATATATATATATATATATATATATATATATATATATATATATATATATATACAGGTAGTCCCCGACTTACGAGCGAGTTCCGTTACAACGAGTATCTCGTAAGATGAAAAACTCGTAAGTCCGACAACGCACGTGCTATCTCGTAAAACCGGAACAGCGCTCGTAAATAGGAAAAAAGACGCCAAAGTGCCTTAGTGCCAACTGCAGCTGTACTTTTAGTTATTTTCATCACAGAAACAGCATACTGTACTGTACAGTACAAAACAGATAAATAAAAATATAATTTCTTACTTTGAGCTGATCAAGCTTGTCTCGTCTGTTTGCACGTCCGAGCATGTCGGGGCTCCATACATTCTGCTGCTCTAGCGCGGTCCAAACTGTTTAGAGGAAGGACTGTTAGCTTGTTAAGTCCATACATTTGAAGCCATGAAAGGAGTTTACTTTAATAAACTTACCGAAAACCGTTTCTCCGCGGTGTTCGTTCATCCAAAACAAGCTGACCGCGTGAGCCGTTTGTTGTTAGCCACCGCCATTAGGCCTGCACTCATTAACTCCGTGCTAACGAGTCCATCCATCCAAAAAAGGCTGTCGGAGCTGCTTCTCCACATTAGCTGAATGTCCATCCAACATCTTAGGCTGCTAGGCGGACATCGAGGCGAGCTCCCGGCCGCCGGTTCGGTTTGGTTCTGGTGGGGGTCCGCTTAGCATTTAGCCTAGCCTTAGCTTAGTCAATTGGCTAATGTTGTTGCGCCAGCGCTTTTTAAGAGCGATCGCGGAGGATCTCGGCGGTTGCTCCACAACAGACACGTCCACAAAGTTCACAGAGAGTTTCCAGCTCATTTATCAGTATGAGGCAACCTCTGATCGCACGCACGGTCCTAAAAAGCCAGCAGCTCCCACCCAGCATGTCGTCCAGCTCCCGGTCCCGAGAAGTCGGCTTGGTAGCTCTGCTCGTTGCCTGTCGGGCGGCAGGGCAGTGGGAGCTCCGCTTAGGTCCGCTCATTATATTTCAGGAGGGGGGAATGTGGGAGCGATCGCTAATACAGTACAGAATGCACTAAAAATTGAAATAAAACATAAAAATAACAATTATACTTTATTTATAAAGCCATTTAAAACGACCACAGCTGCAACAAAGTGCTGTACACATGAAATTAAGAACATTTAAACACATTTTTTTTTTATGTCATATTTTTATTAATTATGATAATCTCGTAAATTCGGATCCTCGTAAGTCCATACGCTTGTAAGTCGGGGACACCTGTGTATATATATATATATATATATATA
>JBBPBX010047549.1:14002-26112 GCA_038048925.1 Garcialebias charrua | reverse complement strand
TATATTTATTTATTTATTTATTTATTTATTTATTTTTAAATTCCCTCTGTTTCACATGTATGTTGTCAGCTGTAAAAGGACATCGGCCATGACTTAAGGTGACACCTTTTCCCACTGGCAAATGCTTTTCTCTCTAATGACGATTCCTTCCATCCCTCATCTACTGGCTTTTTCCTTTTCGGGTCATAGGGGTCACTTGTGGCCATAACCGGCAGTCATTGTGCGAAAGGCGAGGTACAGCCTGGATAGGTCGCAAGTCCATCACAGGGCTCTATTGAAGACCGTGTACAGCTATTTTAGTGGAGTACACAAGTAAAGTTGTGAAAATTTCCACTGCATTAGGTCCACTTAGTACAATTTGACAAAAGCTAGAATGTTTGCCTTGAGTATTTATAATGCTGCAAATAATTTAATGATTTGGCAATTTTACGCAAACCTTACTAGAAAATCAATTCATCCAACAATAGTTTGATTTCTAAAAAGTGGGCAAGGCTCAGGGAATGTACCAAACAGATTTTAAGTAAACGTTAAGGATTTGGACTTCCGCACTGAAGCACAGTTGATTTTAACCATTACTTCCCCAAGAGCAGATAAAGATACAGTAACAGCAGTTGGAATGCTGTTATTCCCCCAAGTACAGTACTTGACAAATAGTTTTTTTCTTGCTATTTTCTGCATCTTTGATTTGCTTTTGTACACTACACTACATTGTAGTGGCACATTCTTACAATAGTACGACCAGATGCCTCCAACACTAACTTCTGGGACCTCAAAGTAAAGTTACATGCTAGACGATCACACCAAGCAACTGTATGGCAATGTGTAAGCGTGATTAGTTGGCATGAGGTCTAGCATGCCAACTCCTATTTAAACTTTTCAATGACCAAAACACACTGGTACACCAAGATCACATCATAGATACTTTGCTGCCATGAACCACATGCTCCACCCACGACCCAGTTGCCACCATGATAATCAACCACCATGAACTTGCTGTATGTAATGGGGTATCCACCATGCAACGAAGACCTTGCTAAGATCCTCTATATACCATCCATTTTCTGGCTGATTTTTTCAAACATCATAGCAATGTTATGATTCAGTGTGAAGAGGACCTTTAGCCGCACTAGATAAATGTTTTACATGAGATGACTCAGGCATGTAAAAGAAAAACATATTGCTCTATATTTGGTCAAAACTTCAGATGTCCAGTTGTAAAATCATCCATTTAAAATTCTGTTTTGTATCATTTACAGAGTTCGATGTGGCAAGTTTCTGCAAGTTCACTGGACCCCTCAACTACTCACGTCTCAAGCATCTGCGTCTGGATGCCAATAACGTCACACATGGCAGCATGCCCCCCGAATCTGCCAACTGCCTGCGTCAAGCTTCAGACATCATGTTTGAATAAAGACCGCCACCAGATCGACGAGTCCGCTTTCTGCTGCCATGACAAAGCTTAAAGCGCACATGACCGTGCACTTGTGACACAAGTATTATGGAAATATGTAAAATTGTTCATGTTGATCGTGGTAATTTGTTTTAAGATGCAATATAAGGAATGATATCCTGTCAACTGTTTTCAAAATCCATGTGTAACATATCCAGAAAAGTGTTCAACAGATTTATTCTAATGAGCATTACAAATATTTGTAATATTTGGAAGTACAACTGATATTGTCAGCTTTGTGGAAACAAAGACAATATTGCAATAGACAATAAAAAAATGGAAGGAGGTATATCATTGGTTGTATAAGAAAAAGTGCATGCTTACACACTTCAGACATTCCAAACTTGATTTGAGATGACAGACCCAACAGATATATAACTTTGATGTTTCTTTTCAAAGTGTCCTTTTGTTGCATGTTTCAATATGTTGCATGTGTTGGCTCAATTATTCAATAATTGCTGTGCAAAGAGCCAACTGTGGAGGACTGCATAAGTGAGAAAATGCAAAAAAGCAGGGCAGACAGCAACATCTTGAATGTCTCAAACCATTTAAAAAACTGTGTTCCTGTGTTCTGAACTCATGTCTGCCTGCTTTGTATTTAATCTTTTTAAACAATAACTGCTTGATGCCCAAATGACATTTTTATTACCAGTAAATAAACAACCACAGACTAAGAAACACTCGCTGTTTATGAAACCAGCAATTCTGTTTTGGGCAATAAATAAAATGCATTGCTGTTGTGCTTAAAGTTGCATCCTATGTACACCATAGAAAACTACGTCAAGATTTTTTTTCTTTGTAATTTTCAGTTGTCATACTTGCACCCAATGGTTAAGTTAAACTTAAAGCTTTTGCAGTTAAAAGTGCTTTTATTGTAACGCTGTTTGCCATGACTGATAAATGCTTCCTGCCAGCACTGCATCAATGTGGCTCCATTGTCATGTTAATTGATTTTATCCATACTTGATTATTGCTTTTAGTGTTTATCTCTTTAAATTTGGGGCCTTGGACTGGAATTGACTGGGAAAAACAAATATGACTGAATGAACTTTGTTTTTAATGGATTTGTATCACTTCTTAAGCCTCTTATAATAATTTCTGGTGTTCGTGGAAACTTAAAATTATAGGTACAACACCTTAGTCTACCATAACCTTGAATGTTTTCTTTCTTTCTTGACTTCTTTGTTTAAAATTGCTATTTGTAAAACATGCTTTATAAAAAGTTCAATTTGTAATTCATGGCTTTTTTTGTGTCACAAGATGAATTTCTAATGCTTTACAGAAGGATAACAAACAGAATCAGATGGTAAAATAAAAGACTTGAATTACACCTTAAATCTAATATTTTTAAGAAATATCCTTGCAGTTGTCTAGATTTTTTTCCCCAAGTAAAATAAATGTTGCCAATGATCAAAAGTAAAAAAAAAAACAATATTACTGTTTCATAAACATAAATTATGAATGTTAAGTAAAACAACACAATATTTAATCTTGGTTGTTGAGAGTTTTGTATGTTAGAAGAAATATTTTAAATATTTTATAATAATGAATTCAATTTATAAAAGGCATGAGCTGGCTGGCTGCAGCCGCTGCGGTGTTTCTAAACGTTATATGTTAATAAAAAGTTCTAAAAAATAAAAACAGGGAGCCCTGGTCCTGCAGCCCACAGCCCACCAGGAAATATTTAGAACGTCGCGCAGCCAGGTAGGACATGAGTTAATATTCGCTCGTGACAAATTCATTCATTTCAGTCATGGAGTTAACGGAGGAGGAAGCGATTACTTGACTTTTGGCAAAAAAACAAAATAAAAGTCCAGATCAGCGATGAAGAAGGGGAATTTAATTCATTTGTGTAACATACAAAACAGTCCGGCGCCGGGCAGTTTATTGTGAGACAACGCGCATCGCGTATGCGGTCGTAAAATTTGAGCTTTGCGTGTTCGTGCCCTGCAGGGCTACGCTTGTGCCTCTGCGTACGTACGGCGTAGTGCGGCGTACTGCCTTACGCTGAGCTCTGCCGGGGCCTTAACTCTGGTGTATGAAGAACACTGAACAAACTGGAATTTATCATATTGCAAACCTATTCAATAACAGTAACTTCAGTAAAACTGGCTGATATGTGCTGAAACCATTAATTTGCTGTCAATTTAATGAATAAATCAGCAGTTGTCTGTTATGAAGTGTTGCAATGATACCACTTGCTCCTGTCGCGAAACAGCTGTTTTTAAAAGTCTACTTTAGCTAAACCTGATACAGCAAAGAGGTAAAAATACTCCCTCTAACTTTCACCCCCATTAACAAATGTTATGTTTGCTTAATAGCTTTTAAAACCCCATTTCACATGTTTTTATACCGTTTTATACTAATTTCTAATCTAGGACCATTTCCTCCTCTTCCGTGTTGCCCTAATTTAAATCCAGAGTAGAGCGCCTGCTGCTTGTGTCTAGACAATAAAGTCCTTCATAAAGCTGTAAGCCACAAATCTTCCCACTTGAGATGGTTGGTGAAAGTACAATCAGCTTCTGCAGCCCGGAGGCCTAACATCAAGGATCGTCCTTCAGTCCAGACCTTCTCCGGCTGTTTTCCATGTTGGAATTCAGTTCATGTGTCCATCCATCATCAATCTGATCTGTTTACTAAATTTTCTCTAAAGATTTTGTTTTTCATTTTACACTTGGTGCATGTAAAATTACCTACTATCTGAAACGTTTATTTTATTTTTTGCTTAGATGAGCTTTATTGTATTTTTCACTAATAATAATAATAATAATAATGAATTCAATTTATAACGCACTTTTCATTAATGAAAATCTCAAAGTGCTATTTGTGAAATGGCTCATCCAGCCTTTCAGCTATGAAGACTAGTCAAAGTATTGACAAGATCCTTCACGTTTAAGTCAGAATATATGTAGTTTGGAGGTTTTCTGGGCACTTCCCACTGGGAAGCGACCCTAGGGCCAACCCAGGACTCAGTGGAGGGATTAAATATCCTCTCTGGTCTGGCAAAGTCATGAGATCCTCCAGGAGGAGCTGGAGAGTATTGCTGGGAAGACCGAGGTCTGAGTTTCTCTCTTGGACCTGCCGTCTTTGCGACCCGATCATTGACAAAAGATAGAAGATGGAAACGGTACATTCTTTCATGTAGATTCTCATCCAGATTAATTTGTTCTCATTCCAGGATTGGACAATCCCAGGTGGTTCAACAGAAGGCAACTTGACTTCACGTCTTGTTTTATCAAGAACTTTATCCTCTCCTCCAAAAGATTGATTCAGGCTTCAAAGACAAGTTTAAGCTAAAATCTCACATAATGCATCCAGTGAGGAGTTTTGCCTATCTTCTGAACCAAAATATGTGGACAAACCAAGTTACTGTATGAAGTTGTATTCCAGTGTAGCTCAAAAACAAGAAGAAATATACCGTACCTGCTATTGGTTGAAAATCAATATGTTTATGTCTTTGAATAAATAAATTACTTCAAAGGGACAATAAAATATGTTCTATCAGATTCTATTGAATCATAAAGTATTGTTGATATCAAAGTAGATTGTATTTAGAGGATGAATATGTCAAATTTTCTTAAATTACTGTTTGCCATTACATGCCATACTATCTGAAAGCCCTGCAAAGACAGTTCCCTTATCAGTCAGTCACTCGGTGTAACACTATTGCTATGGGAATTGCACCCCGCGCGATTGCCTGAAGGAATACATTCACGCCTTTACGGCAGTGCGTCACCTCAGAGGCCCCACCCTCTGGGTACTTAAGACGCTAGCACCCATCCAAACGGTCTCTTTTTGCCCTTCACCTCGCTTAAACCTTAACTTCGTGGGACTTCTCTGTAGACACATCGCTCGTTAGAGGTGAGCTCGCTCCCTACGCTGAGCGTACAGAGAAATTTCCTGCGTATTGCTGGGCTGGCGAAAGCTAGTCCAGCGTTTTTCTCTTAACCTCGAAGCTTCTCTCTTCACAGCTGCTTCGCTCGACGGCGCAAACTGCGTCACACCGCTACCCTGCTAACGAGTAGCAGGCTAGCCAGCGAAAACAACGCAACGAAGGAGACGTCCTCGGATAACGTTATCACTGCTAATGAGCTCGACTCTTCTCAGCCATGGCTGACAGCCATGCGGACGCTAACCGCACAACACGCTACCTGCTAAGCTAACGGGGCTAACAGGCTAGCAGCCGCGAGCAGCTCAGCGAGAGGACTTCTTCGGACGAAGAACTCCAGCAGGCCCGCAAGCTCCGGCTCCCGAACCTGCTTCAGCGGATGTGGCTACCCCCTTTCAGCCGCGGACACCCACGAGGCCTATCCGGTTTGCTCAGGGATGCTACACGCGAAGACACTCAATGTTTTTCTCGTGGATGACCCCGGAGAAAGGCAAGTGGAAATCGAGTAACCCCGCTGCTAAATGGCTAGCTCCCACGGTTAGCCCGGCTAACCGAGAGCTCCCATGACAGCACGGGACGGATGATCAGCACTGTTAACACAATTAGTGCGGCTACGAGCGGACAACGAAGGACTCCATTGTGAGGTATGTGAAAACGAGCGGTCTCATGAGTACCTCCACGTTTAGCTCCTGCTAACAAGGAGGCTCTCTGACCAGCACAGTCCAGAAGGAGGAATTTCAGCTTACCTGTCCAGCTACGCTGACTGGTAGTTTTCCTATGCCCACGACGAGAACATTGTGACGCTGAGAGCTTATCCACCTACGAGGCTATGGATGACTCTCGGACGTTAGCCATGTCAGGGCCCGAGCTGCAGGAGCTGCAGGGGGCCACCAACAAAAGGAAAAAGATGGCAAGGCCGCTGGATGAGGTCCACAGGATGGCAGACTTTACTGCCTGCCCTTCGGGCGCACCGGACAGTCGCTCTAGGGAAGAGTAGGACTGAACCGGTTGTCACGCAGTGACACTGGCGACCAAAACCCTCACTGATAAGAGCTTTTCCACCCGTGGGAAAGAAAAGCCACACAAATTCAAATCTCCCCAGGGTCCAAGAGACCATCGTGAAAGGGACAAATATGTTCGTGAGAGCACAAAGCATGTTCCCCTGCTTGTGCGATAAAAACAAAATGTTGTTTTGGAGCACTATTAAAACCACATAGTATTTTAGCGTCTCTGTGCAGAAGTCACGGGTCACCCCAGTACTTCTTCTGCAGTGCAGAGAGAAAGCAGAGGCCTGCGTGACCCTGAGATGCCCCTGCACCATTACAGGCTTTTTCACTCACAGAGGGAGAGAAAACGCAGAATTTTTACCTCCAGTACCTGTGTTAGAGGAGCACAAACTAGCTGGTTCAGAACGTTTAAACATACAAGAACACTCAGACGCTTGTGTAATAAAGAGAAATTGCCGTCCACACACGACAATAAAGTCTCAGACTACTGAGTACTTCCTGGTCCCAAAACGGGAACAGGGCTTGAGGCCCATCTTGGACCTCCGGGATCTGAACAGAAGAAGAAAGACGTGCAAACCCAGGATGTTGACACTCAGACGAGCCATCTGCTTAGTTCAACCGAGAGATTACTTCTGCACGGTGGATCTGAAAGATGCTTTCCTCCACGTGAACATCCTGCCCTGCCACAGAAAATATCTCCGCTCTGCCTTCAGGGGCTCCGCATCCGAGTTTTTTGGCAGTACCTTTAGACATGAAAACTGCCTCCCGGGCATTCACGAAATGCCCTGACCCCGCTGAGGGATCAAAGGGTCAGAGTTCTGAATTATTTAGACGATCTGCCCATTCCTGGACACAACAGAGTCCAGGCACCGCAGCACCCAGAGAGGGTGATGTCTCACCTGGAAGCTCTGGGTTTTCGTCATAAACCTGGCAAGAAGCGCCTGGCCCCATCCCAGATTGCCGTATTTCTGGGAGTACAGCTCAACTCCACAATGCACAGGGCAAGACTCTCAGAGGCATGGGTTTCAGCCCTCCACCTCTGCCTGGCACGTTTCAACTAGGCCAGAGAGTGCCTCTCAAGCTGTGCCCGCGTCTCTCGGACCGGTTGGCAGCAGCTATTGTCTGTGTGCCCCGGGCCTTATTAAGAATACGCCCTCTGCAGATATGGATCAACAAACAAATGTAGCCTACAGAAAAGCAATATGAAACCATCCCAGACTACCGTATTTTTGGGAGTACGGGTCGACACCATTTTGTACAGAGCACGACTTTCAGAGGAGCGTATTTCTTCGATACGCCTCGGTCTGGCACGCTTTCAACTGGGCCAGAGAGTGTCCCTCAAGCTTTGCCAGTGCGTTTTGGACCTGCTGGCAGCAGCCATTCCCCGCGTGCCACAAGCACTATTAAAAATGCGTGCTCTGCAAATGTGGCTAAACAAACAAACACGTCCTGCCCCCCTCAGGTGAGCAGGGAGAATTCTGATCAGCTCTGAGTGTCTGACCGCCTCAAAGGGAGGATGGGGAGCAGTCTGCAGAAACCAGAACGCCTAAGGCCTCTGGAAACAACAGGAAGCAAGATTACACATCGACTTCCTGGAATTGAAGGCTGTTTACCCGTCAATGAAATACTTTTTCAAAAAAGGACTGATTACAGGACGGCATGTCCTGGTAAAATCAGACAACAGGACAACAGTGTCCTACATCAGCAGGGAGAGGGGGACAAGGTCCCGACCCCTCCTCGGTTTGACACACAAGCTGCTCACGTGGTACAGACCCAGAATACTGTCCCTGAGGGCGACATACATCTGGGGCGAGACAAACCTTGGGGCAGACGCCCTCTTAAGAGGACCGCTGTTAGCCTCATATTGGAGACTGAACCCATGGGTTGTGGACCAGATCTGGTCATGATACGGGCGGGCATCCGTCGATCTGTTCGCCTGCAAAACCAGCACGCGCTGCGCCCTGTACTTCTCTCTGAAGGAAACAGAAGCACCGCTGGGAGTAGATGCCCTGGCCCACAGCTGGCCAGCAGGGGCGCTATATTACACGTTTCCCCCGTCCCTCTGATTCAGGTGACGTTGGAACGTGTACGCAAGGGAGCTCTTTCCCTGATATTAATAGCCCCCAGGTGGCCACAGAAACCGTGGTTCCCAGAGATAATCTCACTGTTGTTAGGAACACGTCCCACGTCCAGAACTGTGGCAGCTCTCAGCCTGGTCGCTGAGAGGAACAGGCTGATGGCCTCTGGCCTTCCCAGCAACATCATAAGCACGATACAAGGAGCCAGAGCACAGTCAACTCAGACTCTCTACGCTCGTAAATGGCGTGTTTTTTGAGGCTTGGTGTCTGGAGAGGAATATTATTTCATATTCCTGTGACTTGGTCCAACTCCTCATCTTTTTACAGGACCTGCTGGAGAAAGGTCGCTCATTTTCCACCATTAATGTGTTTTGTCAGCCATCTCGGCATGCCACAAAGGCTGGAGGGGTAAAACACCCGGTGCTCACCCTCTCATGATACGTTTCATGAAGGGCGTACTGAGGAAAAGGCCCCCAGCAGGACTTTGGCCCCTGATTGGGACCTACGGTTAGTCCTGGATGCTCTGTGTGAGCCTCCATTTGAGCCTATTAGCAGTATTAAGATAGATTTGTTATCTTATAAAACTGCCCTGCTCTTAGCTCTTTGCTCAGCTAAACGTGTGGGTGACCTCCATGCTTTATCTGTACACCCAATGTGTACTAGGTTTGCCCCTGATGGGTCACTGTGCGTCCAAACCCTGCATACATGCCAAAGGTTCCAACTCTAAATCCCAGAAGTCTGGACTTTGGTCTCTCAACGTTTCCTCCCCACCCTGTCCTCACTGAAGGACAGAGGAGGCTGAATGCACTCTGCCCTGTCAGGGTCCTAAGTGCTTACATTGAAAGAACTGTCAGTTGGAGAAAAACAAACCAGCTGTTCGTATGTTTTGCCTATCCAGCTACTGGCAGAGCCCTTTCAAAGCAGCGTCTCTCACAGTGGGTGACCGAGGCCTTAAAGAGGACATACAGCAGCAAAGGTCAACAGGTGCCCTCTGGGGTACACGCCCATTCCACTCGAGGCCTAGCTGCCTCGTGGTCCCTATTTAAGGGCGTACCAGTTGCAGACATCTGTGCTGCTGCAAACTGGAGTTCAACGAACATGTTTGCAAAGCATTATAGTTTGGATGTCACTGCATGTGACGTCACTCAGGCTGTACTCTCTAACTCACAGTAGAGATTAGCCAAAACGCCTTAAGTATAAAGGCAGAAGTTCTCACAAGCATGCATTTTACTGAGCATTGCAAGGGCGTGAATGAATTACGTTCCCATAGCAATAGTGTTGCACCGAGTGACTGACTGATAAGGGAACTGAAAGTTATGCACCATAACTCATGTTCCTTGAAGGAAGGGAACAAGGTGCAACACAGTTGGCCCTTTTCAATGCCAAAGCTCAGTGAAGTGCACTTAGAGACCATTTGGATGGGCGCTAGCGTCTTATGTACCCAGAGGGTGGGGTCAATGAGGTGACGCTGACGCCCACTGCCGTAAAGGCGTGAATGTATTCCTTCAGGTAATCGCGCGGGGGTGCAATTCCCATAGCAATAGTGTTGCACCTCGTTCCCTTCCTTCAGGGAACATGAGTTATGGTGCATAACTTTCAGATTTACAATTTAAGGCTCTAGACTGTGAGCCCCATGCAGACATTCTCTGGCTGGATTATTGTAACTCTCTTCTGATCGGAGTTAGCCAGGCCTCGCTCTCACGGTTGCAGCTGGTTCAGAATGCTGCTGCACGATTTTTGGCTGTTACAGGCAGACGTGAGCACATCACTCCAGTTTTAATGTCCCTTCATTGGCTTCCTGTCCAGTTTCAAATCCATTTTAAAGTTTTATTGTTTGTTTTTAAGTCTTTGAACGGTTTTAGTCCCTCTTATCTGTCTGAACTGCTTCACCTTTACATTCATTCAACCTTTATTTAGTCAGGTAAATCTTATTGAGCCTCGAGGGCTCATATACGAAAGCGACCTGCTACATGCCATCACGTGCTTTTAGATCCTCTGATCAGATGCTTTTAGCAGTCCCAAAAACCTTTTATAAAACCAGAGGAGACAGAGCCTTTTCAGCTCTGGCTCCTAAATTGTGGAACGAGCTGCCACTGAAGGTCAGGCAGGCCCAATCAATCTCTGTTTTTAAAAGTCGTTTAAAAACATATTTTTTCATTGGCTTTTAACCTAGAGTGAGTTAGCATCTCTGTTTTAATGTTGTATTCTTTTACTTGTGATGTTCTGATTATTTAAATGATTGTTTTTATTGTTTTGTGCTTGTTTTGTCTTTGTACAGCACTTCGGACGGCTGATATGTTGTATTTTAAGTGCTTTAGAAATACATTGGTATGGTATGGTATTCTCAGCTGTAAAACTTCTGACAAGAGTTATAGTTGTAAAAGAAAGAGTGAATGTTCCATTAAAAACTGGATGTGAATGTCTGAGTACAACCCCATAAGCGTTCCTTTAACCTCACCTGTCAGGCTAATAACACACCCCTAGGCCTGTGTTGAAACGAGCCATAAAAATGGCCCCAGAATCATAGGTGAAAGGTATAACCCCCACAGAAGACCAAAAGGTCAAGTTGGGTGGAGCTACAACACACAGAGAACTTCAGGTTTTACAATAAAATGGAGCAAACAAAGTGAAAAAGGTGGGGGGGAGTAAACTGCTGGACATCCCTAAGACACACATTCATACTACCACCAATAATCCATGGCCCATGGTTCACCAGTGTGCAAGGTGCAGCGTTGAGAGAAGTGAACATTGGTCCAACCAGAGACACTGAGAGCAGCCAATCATCAGAACAGACCACCTGGCTGTTGGCAGGTCCCTCGTATCAGTGAAAACGCAGGTAAAAAAATTGTTTTTATTTTATCATGAATCTGCTGAAGACAGAAAGGACAAAGATTGAGTTAATTTTCTTATTTATGTGATTTGATTTGAATCTTTTATGTTTTCTTTGAGTCATCTGCTTCATGGCTAAATATGTTCTCACCTTTTGAAGATAAATTTCACAATAAACTATAGACAGTTTTTTTTTTCTTTACATTTTATAGGAGGGAAGTTTCCTTTTTGGGGGGGTTCTTAAGCAACAAAGCTCTTGGTAATCCGTTTTTACTTCCAAACCTTTTGCTTTCTCACATAAGATATTTTCTCTCAGTTTAAGAAACGGCACAATGCCGACTCATCAAAGTTTCAAAGACAAGAAGTGGATTTTAGAAAAGCCTTTGACTGGAAACAATCCTGCAAACTCTGACAGTGCAAATAAAAGTCTTTGTGTAATTATCATCGCTGGCTCAGTATAAAAGACCCTGGCAGGAAATTAGCTCTGTATATTCCTCTGCATGTGTTTCTCCTTAGTCTGTCAGGCAGATTGTTCTCAATGCTTGTTTTTAGTAAACGTGCATTCCATTTTACAGAGATCTGTGGAGTCCCGAATCAACCATTTCAGCATCAAATTTTACACTCAATAAGTTTTTTTATACTTTTCTTCTACTATGTAACATCTAAATTAAAGAAATAAGACATTTTCTCAAGTGAGGGACCAGACAAAGTGCAGCCCAAAAACCCCTTATGATGAGTACAATTAATGGACTAAGTTTTCCCTCGCCCGGACGCGGGTCACCGGGGCCCCACTCTGGAGCCAGGCCCGGAGGTGGGGCACGCTGGCGAGCGCCTGGTGGCCGGGCTTTTACCCATGG
>JBBPBX010047549.1:0-13094 GCA_038048925.1 Garcialebias charrua | reverse complement strand
ATGAATGTACCTGGTAAAACACTGGAGGAGCTCTAATGGGCTTGCATCGCTGATCCTGGATAAACGTTACTCCTGTCCTCACAAGTAAGCAGGGCTTATCCCGTTGCATTCCAGCGTTTGCCGTCATCACTAGAAACTGGCACAATCTCATGCCTGCCCCTTGTAAGGTCACAAGTCTTGACGTTAGCTAGCTTCCGCAAATGAATTTGTGTTGCAATCCTCCATTGTAATCCCCTCAGCTTAGGTTAGACCTCAGTTCTGTAAAAGCCTGACCTCTGATGTCTGACAGAAATGTTTTTCATTTTGACGGTGTCGTCTTTGTGCTTCAAGCTTCAGCACTAGCTTTAAAGGTGAATTCACACCTTGAGCTCAAATGTTCATCAGAAATTAATTAAGTCAGATATAAATCAATAAGCTACTGGCTTTATGAGGTAAAGAACTGGGTTTTTGATTAAACCCCTTTTTGATGTTGTTTAGCAGATTTTATTTTTCAAAGACAGACTTAAAACCAAGTTTTAATGAAGTCAGAGAAGAGCATTCAACATTTAAATCTAGCCTATATAAGATGAACTGGATGAACGAGATCGAGTCCCTCTTACATACATCATAAGATCTTTGGCTCATAGTCCCAGCAGCCATAACCTACTGGTGGATAAATGCAGTCTACAGTGTGTTTGAATACATCTGTCTGGATATCGCAATCTCATGGTTTGTATTTGCACACTTTGCGTTCCCTGTTGACTCTAAGCAGTTCAACTGTGTGATTTGCAGAGTAATTGAGTCTAATTGCATCGCTGATAAATGAAGCACAGAATTAGCACAAAGGTTAGCAGAGGGCATGGGGATTTGTTTGTTGACATCAGTCGTGCCACTTTGGAGCGGGGCAAGGATTGTGCATGTGGCACTTAGCAGTCCAAGAACAGATATACCTGCGTAAAGTGGGCCATGTCTCAAGGACTGAAATACATAGCACTCCTCTTTGAGTTTATGACCCCTCGTGTTCGGGCCATCTGATTGGCTAAGAGAAGCTCTTGTGTTGTCCTCAGTGTCCAGCTGGCACATGTTGAATAAAACAGCTGATGGTACAAATACAGGGAAGTGACCCACATCTCTGTCATTTGGGACCACGCTTGGTAACTGTCTGAGAAAGGACCCATCAAAAGTAAACTTTTTGAGCTAAAGGTAAGAATACCTGCTTTAAAAAAAGGGGTGGGGGGGCATGCTTCCATAAGTTTGTTGTTAAAGTTGTTTTATTTTAATCCTTTTTTAAATGTTCTCCATGCAAAATGTGCATTACAATTGATGGAAACAGAATTGTTGATGCATCCAAATTATTAAATTTGATGATGGTGTTTGCCGACGACGAGCTTCAGCGATGCTCTTACAGCATGATGGTATTACACGTGTAGCATGTCACTATGCTGTGTGTATCCTAAAGCAGGAATGCAAAGCTTTAGCCTTTGTGACCAGCGGCGCAGCGCTGAAAAGAGGTGAACCACTTTTGTCTTTGAAGTGCGCCCGTCCACAGAAAAGCTTGGCCTGCTCCAAATGAGTTCCAGACAAACATGGAGAGCACCAAGAATTTAAACAAAACCCAGATGGTAGCTCAGACGAACCAAGTAGAATCTAAAAAAAATGGATTGGAAGAAGATGGGATTGCTTACCATGGATTCTTCTTTTTTTTTAATGCATTTTGTGTAAATCATTTCCATTATTTGGATCCTTGTGCATTCATTTTCTTTGAATTCTCAAAAAATTGCGTATGGGGTTATTTTAATGCTACAATTCATGTTCAAACCAACACAAGTGGAAAAAGGAAATGTGATAGCATTGTCATAAGTGGTGCAGTTATACAGCCTTAGTGCGTACTTGACTGATTGTCTAAATCATTGCCTCTACTAATGCAATTAAAGTTGACCTGGCTGTACATCCTATTACTTTAGCCTAATCTGTCTGACCTTATATTACTTATGATGACATTACCACTGGACTAGGGCTACTTTTAGAGACTGGGTGTTTTCAATAACATCTAATTATTTTTGATTGATTCTTAGGATGCTATCTGGACATTGTAAATAGTTGCATAGTAACGGTTACACAACATACAACCCTAACATGACATGTTGCTCCTTTTCTACATCATCCCATATTGCTTTACTGGGAGTTTTTTTTTTCTTTTAATGATGTTCTGTTCTACTGCATTTGACTACAATGTACATTTTCTCCCTTTTCTACCCCAGGTTGAGAAGAAAAATGGCCCTCCCACAGAAGCTTGTCTTTGTCTTGTGCCTGATAGGGCTAGTCTTTAGTCAAGACATGCCTAATGAGGAGCTAATTGTTCAGATCCAAGCCTGCCCTAAAGAATGCAGCTGCCCACAAAACTTTCCTCGTGCTGTCTACTGTGACAACAGAGGGCTGAAGAGCATCCCCAAAATCCCTCCTTACACGTGGTACCTCTATCTGCAGAACAATTTGATTGAAACCCTGCCACCAGATGCACTGAAGAATGCAACGCAGCTACGCTGGGTGAACTTAAACCGTAACAAAATCACAGACAAAGGAACAGAAGGTTTCCTGAGTGCAATGACACACCTCGCACACCTGTACATGGATGACAACCTCCTGTCTTCTGTGCCATCTCCCCTACCAGCCAGTCTTGAGCATCTGCGTCTCTCTCGCAATCGCATCTCCAAGATCCCTGCTGGTGTGTTTGCTGGTCTGGAAAAGCTCAACCTCCTGGACCTCCAGGGGAATAAGCTGATGGATGATGCTGTGACTGAAGTGAGCCTAAAGGGTCTCAACAACTTGGTACAGATCAACCTAGCCAAGAACCAGCTGAGTCGCATGCCCCTTGGTTTACCACCCACCACCACTCAGCTTTTCCTTGATGGCAATAACATTGAGAAGATCCCAGCTGACTACTTCAAAGGTTTGCCCAAAATGGCATTTCTGAGGCTCAACAACAACAAGCTTGGCAGCAGTGGAGTTCCCAGAGATGTCTTCAATATCTCCAGCATTCTAGACTTGCAGCTGTCCCACAATCAGCTAACTGAGATTCCCATCATTCCCTCGGGCCTTGAACACCTTTACCTCGATCACAACAAGATCGCAAGTAAGATTTGGTATTGTTGTGTGTACAATCCATGAAAGGAATTCTCTTTCATGCATCCAGTCAGAGACATTACTGTAGGTCTTATCACATCACATTATTTCGTTTTGTTTATTAACAGGTGTGAATGGTGAAGCGTACTGGGTACTGAGTGTATGAAAAGGGCTGCCAATGGGTCATCTGGGTCAGTCACTAGATGTGCTGTGCAATGTAATGTGTCAGGGTCATGTAGAATGGAGTACTGTGACATCCTTTCTGTAGTCATTTCAATCAGCCTTCTGGTTTGTGTCGGGTCAATGAGCAACCACTCCAGTACTGATAGGACTGGTTCTGAGTAGAAAGTGGTTATGTTTGGGTCAGGTGTGGAAACTAGGAGTCCTTCTGGACCACATTTGATAGTCAGGTTAAACATCAAGATCAAGTCTCTTGCCAAAAGATTGACAGGGCAATGTTCTGATAGTAGAAACTGATGTGTATGTTCTGTTTTGTCAAAAGGATTTATCACTGATAGAGGACTTGTCACAGGTTCAGGAATAGTCATGCCTGATGCTCCTGTGGAAGTGATAACTTGCCCTGATAATGGTGCATTTGGAAGTGCTTTTCTTTTTATCAGGGATCTTGTTGCCCCCGAATCTACAAGGAATGGGAGTGCCATTCCCTGTACATTCACTGTGAGCATGGGTAGTTTCTGACAAGCTGTCTGAGTGTATTTTAAATATGTGGTTGGAATCAAGTCATGCTCATCAACAACAGCTGTGTGTGTGTATCTACTTGCGGTTTGGAGAGCTGGACCTTCCTCCCCCCGCTCTAGTCAGGTAGAGTGGCCTTCCCTCTGCTCGAACTGTGGCTGCTGTCCTCTTCCGCGTCCACCTTCTCTGTGAGAGCCCGGAAAGTTCTGTCTTTGGTTGGGATTGCCTTGGTGGGAGATGTCCTGACCTGGGCGGCCTTGGTAGGGTTGCTTCTGGCCCTGGCCCATGTGTTGGCCCCGGTAGGGTGGCTGTCCCCGACCTCTTTTCTTGCGAGGGCAGTCCCTGATCCAGTGGTCTTCGGAGCCGCAGATGTAACAGCCGGAAGGCCCTTGTAGCCTTGGTTGCCAGTTCTGTGGTGGATTCATCCATTGGGAGCGTCTTGGATGTTGTGAGTGGGATGCTTGAGGAAGTCTTGGAGGCTGGGCGTGTTCAAGAGTCATTTGAGTGGCAGCTTGGAGGAGTGTCAGCTGAGCATCTTCAGTCACACGTTGCTTCCTCTTCTGAGCTGAGGTGACATCAGCTGAGTGCGTGTCCCAGGCGTGACGAGCATGGCGGAGGAGGTCGTTGAGACGAATGTCTGTGATACAACCAATGTAAGTGGTTTTGATTGCTTTCTGGATGTTAGGCAGGAGACCATTCATCAGGAACTGACAGAGAACAGTCTCAAACACCAAGGGTTGTGCGTCCCCTCTCCAATTGGGATTGGGGGGTGCCTCAAGACCTGAGTGGGCGGTGAATACTGGAAACATGCGGTTGTAGTAGTCTTGGGGTGGCTCATCTGGTCTTTGGGTGGTGTCTGTGATCACACCATACCTTGGCGTGGGTGGAAAAGCTGTTCTCATGGCTTCGGCCACTGCTTGGATTTGCAGTCTGAATTCGTGGTTTGCAGCGTCCTCGTAGTCAACAACTGCGAGACGTTGGTGGAGTGTGGTCCCGTCAAACAGGGCGACCCCTAGGGTGTTTATGAACCCTATGCCGTAGACAGTGGCCAGAACCATTTTGAGTTCAGTCATGGTAGGTTTGAGGACTTTGACCATGGTTTCCATGGCTTCTGCAATGGCTCGTCCGCCCCTGGCTTGATCTGGGAGGTATTCCCGAGCCATCTTGACCAGGTCGTCTTTGGGCCATGCACGATAGACGAGCTGGGGCCCGTCCCCGCCACCAACTTCCATCATGGGATAGGAGCCAGTCATCATCATGGTTTCAGTTCGCCTTCTTGGTTGGTCTTCGTCTTTCATTTCTTCTTGTTTGAGCTGTCTTCGCCTTAGGTTGGATGCGGGACCACTTCCATCTGTTGCAGGGAGGTGCAAGGGATCAGTTCCAGCTGCACCCTCACCATCAAGTGGTTGAAGTTGGCCTTGGGCTTGGGCAATTTGTTGGACATCTTGCCCATCGTTGTTCCCCCCACCAGCGTTTCCAGCCCCATCAGCTCTTCTGGGCGGTTGGTAGTCGTCATCTGTTGTCAGGGACCAGGCAGGTTTTTGTGGGAAAAGTTCAGGGCCTTGTCCTCCGGTTGTTGGAGCGTAAGGTGGTGGGTCACTTAGGCCAGCGAGCGATGGGTAGAGGGAAGCCGTGGGGTGAGGAAGTCCATCACTCTCCGTTACATGTGAAGAAGAGAAAGAAGGAAAATGTTGAGTTAGTCTGGTCTTTATCAGTCTGGCTGCTTTTGCAGGCTTTGAATGTTCTGTCTTTAACCCTGTTGGTTTTGAACCTGTCAGATCACTTTGTTTTTTATTCTTTTTTCCAATTTTTTGAACCATCTGGAGGGCTTTGGGGTTTGTTTTCTGATTTTGTGCCTTTGATTCATTTTTCCACAGTCTAAATGCTTGCTCATGGTTGTGCATTGCAACATACATTTCTCTTGGTATCTTTGTCATTTTAGATAGTTTTAATTTTTGTGCAGCTAACTTTTCTTCGAGCTGCTGAATGTCATCTGGATCAAAAGACCCATTTCTTGGAAAATCAAACTCATAAGACCATTGTGACACGTATTTAAGACAAGAATCTCCGTGTAACTTTTTCATATGGTCGGCTTCTGGCCCGCATGGAATATAATCAACATTTTTACTGTTACTGGCACCCATATCGTACAGTTTTGTCGCCGCCACTACCTCTATACCTAATCAGAGGTGGGCTTGTAGATATTTCTGATTAATCTACACTCAGTTTATCGTATTTTTATCGATAAATCTTTACGCTCAGTTTATCATATTTTTATTGATAAGTCTTACACGCGCGTTAACTCGGTTTCCTGGTCAGAAGAAAACCCTACTGTCCCTTTAAGGACTTCCCACTCGGCCTCTTTAGACCTTACGCTCGATGTATTTTCAGTTTTAATACATTTCTACGTGGTTACTTTTATTTGATATTTTATTTTGAAAAGATCGATAAATTTTACCTTGACTGTTTTAGTTTCAGTCTGCAGTTCTCGGGCTGGATTATAGTTGAAGCCGGTCCGGTCCTCCGGAGAGTCAGACGTCCTCCCGCTCCGGAAAGTCTGGCTGGAGGTTCGGAGGTTGGTGATCAGCCTGCCGTCGTGAAGCTCCGTGAGTCCCGGACGAACTTACACTAAAACCATCCTCTGCTACCAATTGTCGATGGAAAATCTTTACGAGAAAACTGAGACTGAAACAAGGTTTTAAAAAGTATAAAGTATTTAATTCTCCTTTGCAAAGCGGAGGCAGACACAGAATACAGAACACGAGGCTGTTCAGAGCTGCACTGAAAGTGTCTCTCGAAGTCCTCCTCTTATACCTTTCTTGCAGTCAGAGGGGAGTTTCCCAACCTTCAATCATAGAGTAAGAAAACATCTGTGGTGGAAAAGGGCTGACAGTTGAGTTTTGCAATAACATTCTCGGAGACAGTTGGCTCTGCACAATAGTTTTCTTGGACACAGCTTTGTATGAAAAATAACATCTCCCAGGATGAGGAGGTTTCAGTCAGTCCAAGTTCTTGTTGTAACAGATGTTGAACTCAGTTTCTCAACCCACAGGCTGTTTGTCTTTCTTCTCAGGAATGTGTCTATGGCAGGCATTGTAACCACAGGGCCTCACAAGAGTGTTATCATGGCCAGCATTGCAACCACAGATCATCTTGTTCAGCAGAAAAAGGACAAGACCACAGATCATTCTATGACATGAATAGGGAAGAAATAACATTTTGGGAGGAAGGGATAACATTGGGAAGAAACCACAGAAGGTTTTATGACAGGGAGGAGAAAAGAATAATATTCTCCAGCTGCACAAAGGCAGAGGACTTTCAACAGTTCATGAGTTCAGTGAGTTTGATGCAAGAAGAGTTCACTCAGTTTAAACAGAGAAGTTTCAAGCTCAGACAATATGCTTTATAAGTAATAGGATGATAAGGAAACAAATAAACAAACAAGCAATGTATAATTAATTTTTTCCTTTCCACAGGGGATCACCCGAGCCGCCACTTATACACGTACATGTACGGTACTGTACAGTTACCAAGCACTTCGCCTATCCTAACACAGTCCCCAACATAATTATCAAAAAACACATACATTTTGATAAATAAAAAATATTAATTTCTTACTTTGAGCCGGTCAAGCCTGTCTCCGTCTTTTAGCATGTTAGCTCGTTGCACGTCCGAGCTCTGCAGCTTCGTGCTGCTTCACGCGGTCCAAACTGTTTACAGGAAGGACTGTTAGCATGTTAACTCCATACATTTGGAGCCAGAAAAAGAGTTAATAACTTACTGAAAGCCGTTTCTCCGCGGTGTCCATCCAAAACAAGCTGCGCCGCGTTAGCTGATGTTAGCCCCGCCATTAGCTGCGCACGGTAGCGTTAGCCCCTCCAAGGCTGCCGCAGCTGTTTGTCTGCGTTGTAGCATGTTAGCTCGGTGTCCATCCGACATCTTAGGCTGCCAGGGGGACATCGAGGCGAGCTCCCGGCCGCAGCTGGCCTCTACGCCGCCCGTCGGCTCTGTGTCCCCGGTGGGGGTCCGCGTTAGCATCTTAGCTCCGCCGTTAGTGTTAGCCCATCCAAAAGGCTGCCGGCGCTGTTTCTCCGCGTTTTAGCATGTTAGCTCGGTGTCCATCCGACATCTTAGGCTGCCAGAGGGACATCGAGGCGAGCTCCCAGCCGCAGATGGCCTCTCCGCCGCCCGCACAGAACACCAGTTGATGGCAGGGACAGTAGCGGCGGGATGGTCACCGGATCCCGCAGTGAGCTGGTGGTGTCGGCCGGCGTGGTGGGAGCTATCGACGGCTGCTGCTCCGGGCCTGAGACGTCCACAGAGTTCACCGAGCGTTTCCTGCTCATTTATCCGTGTGAGGCAACCTCTGATCGAACACACAGTCCTGCAAAGCCAGCTGTGAGGCCGGAGCTAAGCGAAGCTATAGCCGCAAAATGGCGGACACAGCGGCATTTCCGGAAACTGCGCAAATAGCCTTAAAAAATATAATAAAAATAATAGTGATACTTTATTTATAAAGCCATTTTATGAAATGGCAGCACGGTGGCACAACTGGTAGAGCTGCTGCCTCTCAGCGAGCAGGTCCCCGGTTCAAATCCCGGTCCGGGGGCCTTTCTGGGTGGAGTTTGCATGTTCTCTCCGTGCATGCGTGGGTTTTCTCCGGATGCTCCGGTTTCCTCCCACAGTCCAAAAACATGCATGTTAGGCTGATTGGTAACTCTAAAATTGACCCTGGGTGTGAGTGAGACAGGTCCCTCTTGTAAAATGAGTCCCCGTGGCTCAATGAGGCTAGCCTGTATAAATAAAGGTTGAATGAATGAATGAATTTAAAACAACCACAGCTGCAACAAAGTGTTGTACACATGAAATTAAGAACATTTAAACACATTTTTTTCATATTTCTATGAATATGATGCGTTCGTAAATCTGAATTGCCGTAACTCAAGGACTACCTGTAATCCACTTTGGCCGTGTCTGCCTCAGAAGGAGTCGACAGGGGGAGAGTAGTTTGCCAACTGTCTCACTGGTGTTGGTTTTATTAATGATACCGGTTATAAAGTCCAACATGCTGATTGCTTTAATATTTGTGTTGTTCTCCTGCTGTCCTCTCACAGGTCAGATAAGCAGCCTGCAGGCCACCCAGATGACCCAGGAAGCAGCCATCAGGGACCTGGACAACGAGCGAAGCCGGCTGAAGGATAAGGTGCTGAGGATGGAGGAAGAGAGGGAGGCCCTGCAGAACCAGAGCCAAGCCCTGGACGAGCGACACAAGCAGCAGATCCAATCCCTCGAGAAGGTGTGTGTGTGTGTGCGTGCGTGCGTGTGTGTGTGTGTGCGTGCGTGTGTGTGTTTAGTATGCGTGCAACGCTGGAAGTAACCGTGTTATGAATAAGTAATAAGTCATCAAAATGCTGTGACTGAACTTTTCTGTGCTCTTTGCTCTACAGTACCTTTGTGTACGGTAACAATGTAAACTTCACCACGTGGTTCTCTGGAGACATAATCAGATTAAATGTGAATCAGATTAAATATGAATCAGATTAAATGTGCAGTGGTTGTCCCACGAGGATGAAGAAGGACTGAATGTGGGTTTAAGAAACATTTTACACACTGCTCTCTGCCTCTTGTTGCTTGTTGTTTGTTGGTAAACAAAGTTATCTACATGAGCAGAGTAAAAAAATAACTGAAAGTTATGCGCCTTAACTCATGTTCCCTGAAGGAAGGGAACGAGGTGCAACATATTGCTATGGGAAATTGCGCCCCGCGCGATTACCTGAAGGAATACATTCACTCCTTTACGGCCTGGGCGTCAGCGTCACGCCAGAGACCCCGCCCTCTGGGTACTTAAGACGCAGACGCCCATCCTACTTCCTCCAAAATGCACTTCACCGAGCTTTCAGCATTGAAAAGGGCCAACTATGTTGCACCTCGTTCCCGTCCTTCAGGGAACATGAGTTATGGTGCATAACTTTCAGTTCCCTTTCAGTCAGTCTCTCGGTGCAAATATTGGGCAGCACGGTGGCACAACTGGTAGAGCTGCTGCCTCTCAGCGAGAAGGTTGCCGGTTCAAATCCCGGTCCGGGGCCTTTCTGGGTGGAGTTTGCATGTTCTCCCCGTGCATGCGTGGGTTTCCTCCGGGTACTCCGGTTTCCTCCCACAGACCAAAAAACATGCTTGTTAGGCTGATTGGTGACTCTAAATTGACCCTAGGTGTGAGTGTGAGAGTGGATGGTTGTTTGGTGTGAGTGAGACAGGTCCCTCTTGTAAATGAGTCCCCGTGACTCAACGAGGCTAGCCTGTATAAATAAAGGTTGAATGAATGAATGATGAACGATTCATTCACGCCCTTGAAATGCTCAGTAAAATGCATGCTAGTGTGAACGTCTGCCTTTATTCATTAGGCATCTCACGGCCGCTCTCTACTGTGTGTTAGAGAGGACAGCCTGAGTGACATCACACGCAGTAACGTCCAAACTGTAATGTTTTGCAAACGTATTTGTTGAGCTCCAGTTCGCAGCCGCACAGATGTCTGCAACTGGTACACCCTTGAACAATGACCACGAGGTGGCCAAGCCCCGAGTAGAGTGAGCACGTACTCCAGAGGGCACCTGTTGACCTTTGCTACTGTACGCCCTTTTTATGGCCTCAGTCACCCAGTGTGAGAGGCGTTGCTTTGACAGGGCCCTACCAGTAGCTGGGGCCGCAAAACACACAAACAGTTGGTTTGTTTTCCTCCATTCAGCTGTTTTCTCTGTAAGCACTTAAAACCCTCACAGGGCAGAGTGCCTTCAGCTTTTTCTGTTCCTGAGTGAGGACAGGAGCAGGAGGAAATGAAGAGAGATCAAAGTCCAGACTTCTGGGGTTCAGAGTCAAGACCTTAGGAATATATGCAGGATTAGGCCTTAGGGTAACCTTTGACCCATCAGGGGCAAACCTGGTACACATTGGGTGCACAGACAAAGCATGGAGGTCACCCACACATTTCGCCGAACAAAGAGACAGGAGCAGAGCGGTCTTATAAGATAATAAATCTATCTTAATATCGCTTAGTGGTTCAAATGGGGGGTCACAGAGAGCACCCAAGACCAGACCGAGATCTCATCCAGGGGTCAAGACCTTGCTAGGGGGTCTCTTCCTTAGAACGCCCTTCATGAATCTTATCATGAGCGGGTGCGCGCCAGGCGTCCTGCTTTCCCAGCCTTCGTGACAGGCTGAAATTGCTGATAAAAACACCTTAATGGTTGAGAAAGACCAACCTTTCTCCAGCAGGTCCTGTAGAAAGGTGAGGAGCTGGATCAAGACACAGGAATAAGAAATAATATTTCTTTCCATGTATCAAGCTTCAAAAATACGCACTTTCCGGGCATAGAGAGACTGTGTTGACACAGCCCGGGCGTTTTGAATGGTATTCTGTATTTTGTGTATTATTTGTACTTTTTTTTAATGTAAAGTATCTGTATAGTTTTTAGCATTTTTAGAGAGACACTTTCTGGAGAGACACGAACAGCCGGAAACAAATTCCTTGTGTGTGTTAACATACTTGGCCAATAAATCTGATTCTGATTCTTATTTACCACGTTCTCGGGCAGGCCTGAGGCCATCAGTTTGTCCCTCTCAGCAACCAAGCTGAAATTTGCCCCAGTTCTGGGCATAAGCAGAGAGGCTGTCCCTTCTGGTGACGTAACGGGTCCCTGGAGAGGAGCAGGTGGCAAAGCCAGCTCAACCTCAAAGGCCCTGGTCTCTATGGCCCCTTGAGGGCCAACTAGGGGGCCCTCCTGCAGACGTGTTGCCATACCACCCGCACCGAGAGTGTTGGGAGGCAGGAGCGATCTGTTGTCTCCATTAGGCAAAAGCAGAAGAGAATGTCTGCCTTTCCTCTTTTTATGGAGAGTCACGGTCTGGAGGAGGTGCAAGTTTTGTATACGAGCAGACCTCCTGATCCCAGCCCGTATCATGGTTGGGTCTGGTTCACTGGCCTCCGGCCTCATCAGTGCCCTGGAGCATGATGAACCTCCGGGGAGCTGTGTTTCACCTGGTGGGGGATGTCGTTTAAGAGCAGAACCGATTCAGTGCAGCGAGCAGGGTTACACGCTGCAGGATCATTGCCTGAGCAGGGTGTGACGCTCTTGGAGGGTAAAGGGACAGTTTCAGCATCAGGATGGGAAACTGTTTGAGACAACCCTTTCTGTTAACCAACTTTAAGTTTGGCTGGTGACACAAAGTCCAGTCCCCTTCGATTAAAAAGAAGAGGAGTCTGACTTAGCCCTGGTGCCATTCCTGCTTTGCATTGAATGTTTACAAACACTGCAGCGTCATCACCGTTTCTTCTGTGAACGTGTGAGACTGGTTCGGGCCTATGGGCCTCTGTCGTGACCCCCCGTCACTTACTGCTGGAATCCGTTGAATAGGAGCTGGTGGCCAGGACGGTATGTTGTTATGGTTACCAGGTTCTGTCGGCGCGCTCCCCTGGCGCGCGGACGTGTCACAGGTTTGTTTAATTTGTGTATTGCCGACCCCGTGGTTTACAACAGGGTGAGGGTTGGAACATGTGACCCCCCTCACCTGTCCCTGTGAGGACTGACGGGTCTGTTCGCAGACACCTCTGGCTCTGCCTGCTGCAGACAGTCCAGAGGCCACCTGCTGGGGCTTATTGATTGGGCTATCACCCCGTGAGCTGCGAGGGAGGGAGGGGGGATGATGGCTCCCACCCTTTATATCGACTGGAAAACAGAGGGGGGCCATGTCTTTGGCGTGACTGTGTGTGTTGTTGTTGTTTTTTTAGTCAAGAAACAGAGAGGAGCTGTTTTTTTAGCTTTATTTGTGCTTTCGTACAACAACATATTTGACTTTATGTCACTCACAGCAGAACAATCATGATCCATGCACAAAACCAAGTGATCGGCTCTTTGTACAGTTTTACAAATAAATTCTGAACATGTGGAGGTTCGAACCCGTTCCACGTGGGCGGGCGAACCCGTAACATTAAGCAGAAGGCCCGTTTCATCAGGCACAACTTGACCAAAGCACATTCTAAATGTTTCATAAAGATTTCAGAAATTTTTGATCATAATTTTGCCAAATAAAAACAGTTACTGATCTGAGAACTTTTAAAAAAGGAACCTTCAGCTACAAACAGGATTCCAAAAAAAGTTGGGACACAAAACAAACTGTGAATAAAAACTGAATGCAATGATGTGGAGATGGGAAATGTCAATATTTTATTAGTAATAGAACATAGATGACAGATCAAAAGTTTAATCTGAGTAAATGTAAAATTTTAAAGGAAAAATATGTTG
>JBBPBX010047548.1:0-16300 GCA_038048925.1 Garcialebias charrua | reverse complement strand
TTTCACGCTGCTTTTTTATTTCAAACGTGATTTTTCCAGTTTAGTTGAAAAATCTTTAACCCGTCCATTTTCTCTTTCATTCTTCCACAGCCTTCCTTCAGTTCCATGACGACTAAAGACTGAATTTCTTCTGTTTGTTTGGTGTCTCCAGATACAAGAAGGACTTGGACGGCTTCCTGAAACTCAACATGGTGCGCTTTGAGACCGTCGAGGTGACGAAGGAGATCATGAAGAACATGGCCAAAAAGCCGCAGAACCAACGACAAAGTCAAAGGTCCAGCAGCCAGAGCAAGATGGCCGCCGTGACGCCGGAGAGCGGCCGGAGCTCCCCCGCAGGTTCCTCCTCGCCCTCCTCCAGCTCCTCCTCCTCGTACTCCTCAGACCTCTCTGGAGGGGAGGACATGTCCTCTCAGCACAGCCCCAGAGGCAGAGACTCTCCGGTCACCTGCGTGATGAGCACCATTCCTCACATGGAGGACGAGCCTGCAGGACCATCACAGGAGGACTGTGACGACCGGGGGACCTCTGGAGCCGTTCAGGCGCTGACGGCGGTCGCCCGGGGCCTCGGCATGGATGTGGTTTGAAAATGTGCAGCTGCTGTTTGTTCATTTTACGAAAATTGGCATGGAGCGTTTTCTTTTTTTTATTGTCAAAAAGTTCCTGCAGTGTCAGCTTTGTCACGACTTTGGCTGATAACTGCAGCTGTTTTATGAAGACCAGCTTCAGAGAACGTGCTTCAGGCGCCATGTTTCAGTTCTGAAGACTTGTTCAGCGAAACATTTCAGAAAATATTTTTATTCTGGTCTCAAATTTATAGATGTACATTTTAAATAATTTAAAACTTTATTTTTATTTTGTATGCAAGCCATGATGTGTCTTTGTCTTTTGAAGTGGAGGTTATTGCTCTAAATATTCCATAAACCTTTTTTTTTTAAATCTTCAAATGATTTCAGGTGAACATTAGGATAAAACGGAGCACGTCAGAAACTTGGGGGTGAAAGGCGGCGGGTGATGTGCATTCCTTCAAGGACTGCTGGGCCGTTCGTTTGAACTTATTAGTGAGTTAAAAAAGATAAATGCAGTTTAAATTTTCTGAGGTATGTTTCATATTTATTTCCTACAAACAATTTCCTTAGTTAAAATTATATTTAAAGTAAATTTTAAATAAACTATATAAAAAGTAGTTTGACAGCTGAGTGAATTGAGAACTTTGTTGTTCAACTTAAATCAGGCAGAACCGAAGCTAAGATCTAAAACCGTAACTAAAGTTCAAATTGTCAAGTAGCCATTTTGAAAAAGGGTTCAGTGGAAAGATTATGTACGTACAATCATTATCTTACCTGTTATAGATAGCTCAGACTCAATTTGCAGACTGAATTTATGGCCTTGACCTAGCCTGGCCCTCGCCTTCCTGCACAGCTCCGCTCAATTCTCATTTCCCTTCACTGCACAGTCTGGGACTTGTCCCATAGACAAGGATATCTCCGGTAGGTTTTGACCGGACCAATCAGAGAACAGAAGGCGGAGTTTTGAACGACGTCGACTGACGTCGTCATTCAAAATGGCTGCCGCCACGAAGGAATTTTCATCAAAACAAGGTAAAAAACTATTATTTCTCTGCTGATAAAAAATATATTTTATAGCTGACGTTATATCAGAAGTGTTCCTGAGCTTAACAGTTCCTAAATCAATTCACGAAATGGTCAAATCTGCTGGATTTAAATAGTTTCGGTTTGATATTTTCCAAACAGCCTCGGGTGCGCTACGAAAATAAATGATAAAAAATCGAATTTTATCTCAAATGTTTCATCTAGGCCAACAGTCAGTAAATTAAAGACATATAATTACACACTGGTGGCAGAAAAAATATCCACCGAGTGGTTTCTGAGCAATTTATCTGATAGCCTGGACCTCGCCAGGCTAAACTAACAAAACTCCGCCTTCTGTTCTCTGATTGGTCCATTCAAAAATCTAACGGAGAAATCGTTTGTCTATGGGAGAGATGCCAGACCCTAGTACAAAGCGAAGTGAAGGACATGGGTCTGGTTCCAACCAGGCTAGCCTTGACCACATGGAAACAGTTTTTCCAAAACAATCTTTTTGCTTAAAATCAAAAAGGCGTTCAATACAAGATCAACTGGACTTTATTTGTTGCAGAAAACGTTTCGACTCCTATCCAGGAGGCTTTTTCAATTCACTGAACAAACTGTGCGAAGTTTGGAGTTATAACAGAACCACGCACCATCATATGTAAATTGCAAGCTGAGGTAACGCATACATGTAAATTGACAGATCACACCTTAACAGTAGGGGGTTCCCTTGAGGTCTCTGACAGAAGACACAACACGTTTTCTGCAACAAATAAAGTCCAGTTGATCTTGTATTGAACGCCTTTTTGATTTTATCATGTCCTGGACGACTGAGAATCTTCACCAGCAATCTTTTTGCTTAACGTTTCAAAATTTGTTTTTGTAAACATGACACTCTTTTAAGACATTTTTTTTCCCCAAATGAAAACACCAAAAACAACTCAAAACACAGTGTCATCATGCATGCTAAAAAATACATAACGTATTTTCCGCCATACATGTCGCTCCGCCTTATACAGTCAAAAAATGTCTAAAGTGGAAAAATCCATAAATTTGTTGCTTTGCCGTATATGTCACATACCATCTAGTGGCTAAAAATGGTAGTGTTCAAATTTTTTCAGTCATTGAATGAAAACGTTCATATCTCAGCCAAAAATTGGTTTATAAATATGGGGGGGGGGGAATCCATAAATACGTTGCTTCGGCCTATAAGTTGCGGGGCATGTACATTTAGCAACAACAAAAAAACGTGACTTATACAGCTAAAAATTGGTAGATTGGTCCAGCAGGATTGAGTCAGATCCTTTGGACAGATTCTTCTATGCTGAAACATTTCATCTTTCATCCAAAAGACTTCTTCACTCTGAGGAGCTACAAGGGTGGCACGGTGGCGCAGTTGTTAGAGCTGCTGCCTCTCAGTGAAAAGGTTGCCGGATCGAATCCCGGGCTTTTCTGGGTGGAGTTTGTACGTTCTCTCCATGCATGCGTTTTCTCCGTGTACTCCTGGTTTCCTCCCACAGACCAAAACATGCATGTTCGGCTGAGTGGTAACTTTAAATTGTCCCTAGGTGTGAGTGAGAGAGTGAATAGTTGTCTCGATGTGTCCCGTGATACAATGGAGCTTTAGGGTCACGCTAAGTAAAATAATTTAAAGCCATCAAATTACAAGAATAAAATCGTACCAGACTTTTTTTTACAGCTCTCGTTTATTTTTTCCCACGAGTTGGATCCACGGCGTGACCTGTCAATCATTCCCTTGTAATATTATGAATTTTTTTTTTTCGTACTGTGGTCCTAAAGCTCCATCGTACTGTGAATGACTTGGAACAAATTGGAATAAAGCTGCAACATAAAACATGGAGAAAGTGAAGCGCTGTGAATACTTTACAGATTCACTGTATTCTGCTAACAAACAGGCCATAACATCACCTTCATGTGCCAATCAGGATGTTTCATCTCTAGAGGTTCATCTAGATACGTTTCATATACAAACCGGATTCCAAAAAAGTTGGGACACTAAACAAATTGTGAATAAAAACTGAATAGAATGTGGAGGTGCCAACACCTAATATTTTATTCAGAATAGAACACAAATCACAGATCAAAAGTTTAAACTGAGAGAATGTATCATTTAAGGGAAAATATGTTGTTTCAAAATTTCATGGCGTCAACAAATCCCAAAAAAGTTGGGACAAGTCCATTTTTACCACTGTGTGGCATCCCCCCTTCTTCTTACAACACTCAACAGACGTCTGGGGACAGAGGAGACCAGTTTCTCAAGTTTAGAAATAGGAATGCTCTCCCATTCATGTCTAATACAGGCCTCTAACTGTTCAATCGTCTTGGGCCTTCTTTGTCGCACCTTCCTCTTTATGATGCGCCAAATGTTCTCTATAGGTGAAAGATCTGGACTGCAGGCTGGACATTTCAGTACCGGATCCTTCTCCTACGTAGCCATGATGTTGTGATTGCTGCAGAATGTGGTCTGGCATTATCTTGTTGAAAAATGCAGGGTCTTCCCTGAAAGAGATGACGTCTAGATGGAGCATATGTTGTTCTAGAACCTGAACATAGTTCTCTGCATTAATGGTGCCTTTCCAGACATGCAAGCTGCCCATGCCACAAGCGCTCATGCAACCCCATACCATCAGTGATGCAGGCTTCTGAACGGAGCGTTGATAACAACTTGGGCTATCCTTGTCCTCTCTGGTCCGGATGACATGGCGTCCCAGTGTTCCATAAAGAACTTCAAATCGTGACTCATCTGACACAGAACAGTCTTCCATTTTGCCACACTCCATTTTAAATGACCCAGTGCAAACGTCTGAGCTTGTGGAGCTTGCTTAGAAATGGCTTCCTCTTTGCACTGTAGAGTTTCAGCTGGCAACGGTGGATGGCACGGTGGATTGTGTTCACTGACAATGCTTTCTGGAAGTATTCCTGAGCCCATTCTGTTATTTCCTTGACAGTGGCATTCCTGTTTGAGGTGCAGTGACGTTTAAGGGCCCGGAGATCACGAGCATCCAGTAGAGTTTTACGGCCTTGACCCTTACGCACAGCGATTGTTCCAGATTCTCTGAATCTTTTGATGATGTTATGCACGGTTGATGATGATAACTTAAAAGTCTTTGCTATTTTACGCTGGGTAACACCATTCTGGTATTGCTGCACTATCTTTCTGCACAACAATGGTGGAATTGGTGATCCTCTTACCATCTTGGCTTCTGAGAGACACTGACACTCTGAGAAGCTCTTTTTATACCCAATCATGTTGTCAATTGATCTAATTAGTGTTAATTGGTCTTCCAGCTGTTCGTTATATGCTCAATTTCCTTTTTCCAGCCACTTATTGCTACTTGTCCCAACTTTTTTGGGATTTGTTGACACTGAAATTTTGAATCAACATATTTTTCCTTTAAAATGTTACATTTACTCAGATTAAACTTTTGATCTGTCATCTATGTTCAATTACGAATAAAATATTGACATTTGCCATCTCCACATCATTGCATTCAGTTTTTATTCACAATTTGTTTAGTGTCCCAACTTTTTTGGAATCCGGTTTGTAAAAGTGATTTTTACTGCAAAATAAGATTTAGCCAGTAAATTGAGCTCTGATGTAAAGACCAGGGTCCTGATGTTTTTTTAAATAAAGAGCAAAACTAAACCCGAGTCATCTTTTTAACAGCACAAAGGCCAGTCAGCGACAGACGTTTATGGTAGACGCACTTTATTCCTAAAACAGAAGCTGCACCATCAGTAGCGGCACACAAGTATATGTACACATATACACACACAATTACCTAAATCTGTTATATAAAATATATAATCTGACACTGTACCTTTAATTCCTCTTCAGAGCTCACTGTGCGGGAACAGACAGAGGCGAGTCTCGTCCCCTCGTTGGGCGGGACACAAATGCCCGGGGCTCGCTTTTACTTCATTTTTTTACAGCATGGCGATAAAAAGGTGTTTTTACCCTTAGAAAAAATAAGATTCTAAAAGCAATCTACAGCAAATTCACTTGAACAGCTTCTTATTTTTGTTTTTTTTCGTGTTCAATTGAGAAAAACATTACACGTTTTAAACCAACTCCTTTACAGTGAGATGTACACACCCTCTAGGATTTGTAATATATATATATATATATATAAAAGATATTAAGCATTAAAAATTCCACATTAAAAACTTACAATAAATAATATATGCAGGCATTTCCTTAAGATAAAATCTCATAGATTGCAATTTACAGTCATTAAAAAGATTCTCCTTTTATGAAACGTCCCCATGATCCTCCAAAATGCTAAAATGTTTTCTTGGCATCTGATTGATTGATTGGGACTTTCCAGTCAGCGCTGGGTGAGACACACCGGAGGGAGAGGAGGGTGCGTTTGCCTCGATGGCGTGTTCAGAAGCCGCAGTTCGTCTCCGCACGTCAAACATCGGCGGTTCGACGCCGCTTCGGAGTTCAGAGCATGTTCATGACGAAGTTGTAGATCTGTGTGAGCACCACGAAGTGAACGGGCAGACAGGAGCGCCGGTCCTGGGTCGCAGGGTTGCAGGTCAGCCAGGAGAGGGCGTTGTACTGCTCCAGAACAAATCTTTACAGGAGGTGGGGAGGAGAGGGAGCGTGAGAGGCGCGTCACAACAGAGAACCTTGATCTGACGGGCGGTTCCTACCTGAGCACATCAGAGGTGTGGTTAGAGTCCAGAGGATGGGAGTGTTTACTGTGTAGGAGCTCGTCCGTCTGGACTGAAGACACGTGCAGGTGCAGGGAGGCCTGAGGAAACAACGACACACACAACTTCAGTCCTGGCTCGTCTAGCCCAGTGCTTTAAAGACGACGCTGATCAATAACTGAGATTACTGAACAGTAACTAAAGCTCTAATCAATCATTTCAGAAGTTGTTCTTATAGCACGCTTCGTTCAGTTTCTAAGCAAAATTGTTTATTAAAGTTTTGAACTTTTAATCGGAAAAAAATAAAATGAAAAACTCCCAAATCATATCATTTAAAGAGAATGTTTAGATTTTTTTTTTCAAAGAGGGACTCTATAGCGACGTTATTTAAATTAACATCTTACCTGCTGTAGATAACTTCTTTAACCAACCTCAGTTTAGAGATTATTTCTGATTGGATTGATGAGCTAATAATCCGAGTGGGGATTACGACCATCACTTAGGTCAAATGTTATACAAGCTTGTCCTGGCCATTTTCATAGATTGCTGTAATAATAGTTAGTGGACGGGCTTGTAATGGACTGGACTTAAACTGATGGGACACACATCAGAGGCAATGAAGGGTTCAGTGTCGTGCCCAGGGACACTTCAGCATGCGATTGCTGGTGGAATCGAACCCCCAACTCTCGCATTGGAGGACGACTGCTCTAACCATCTCAGCCACAGCCGCCCGTAACGTGTCGCATGCAGTCCTCTAGTTTTACTTCCAAGCAAACCTGACATTTGAACTTTGCGTCGACTTTTTATATTTGTCGTTCAGCTCGTTGATTTCTGGATTCAACCCAATTCAAGATGGCTACCATGGCTAATTGACTTTGGCAAAAACAAAAGTGCCTATGAACAATTTGCTGCAGGATCAATAAAGTTATATCTTATAACACTGTCAATTCTCCAGCAGCATTACCAGAGACTGACCAGCAGGGGGGCGAAGTAGCACGTCACACTCATAGGAGTGTTTGTGTTCTTGAACAACACGTGGGACCTCAGCGCTGGTTACAGTGAAAGAAGGGACTACCGGTAGATTCAAGTTTTAATTTAATATGAAAACTTTGGTTAAGATTAGAATTAAATTAATTACGTAGCGTTTTTTTTGGACTTTGGATTTATATTAGAACATGGTTACCTATGTTAAGATCAAAATTTAGGGTAGTTTTCTATTTCCAGGACAGGAAGCGACTTCACTACTGTATAATGTTACGTGATATATTTGATGTGCGTTTGTGTTTTTATTTTTTTCCTTGAAGCCATTAAAAACAAATCTGTCTTGAAAATGAGTCCTTGTGACTCAATGAGACTAACCTGTATAAATAAAGGTCGAATTAATTTAACAACACAACTAAATTTAGTATCACTTTATGAAAAAACAACCACTGTATTGTGTAAACCCTAATTGCATTACACAGCAGCAGCAGCAAGCAGTAGCACTTCTGGTGCAGCCTGAGTTGGTTTGAACAGCAGTTTCATGACATTTCTGCCAGATTCATCGTGATGCAACGACGATGGCATGTGCAGGTTTCTAAACAGCATCTGCATGAACCACTACACATTTTTAGAAAAAGAAGTTGCTATAAGACAGCAGTGACCCAGTTTTGGTTTTGGCTCAACTCTGACTAGCCTTTAGCTCGTTAATCTGGTCAGAATCAAAGCATTTCCGGGGCTGTTCAAAGAGCTATCTACAACAGGTTAGACATTATTTCTTCATGACCGTCTCTTAGTTGTGCTTTAGTGACCAACAACTTTACCTTGAGGAAGAGCGGGCACTGGTTCTGAGCTTGTGGACAGGCTGACCAGAACCAGTCAGGCAGAGGTCCGGCCTTAGCTGTGGAGATGAAATAACCCAAAGCCATCGGCTGCTGCAGGATGTTCAGAGCCTCCTCGTGGGACTCCATACGATCCGCACCCGGGCCCTGCACGACAAAACAACAAGGTGGTGACTGTGTGGGACTTGAACCAGCGACAAGCTCCATTTTATTTTACTTACACTTTATTTTACTTATTTAATGAACAACTTTGGCACTTTTAGCCATCAGTGAGCTACCTTTGGCCTTTAGCTATTCTTTGTGCTTGCTCAAGATGGGAGACTGCAGCGAAGTGAAGATTCAACACAAGTCTGCTGCTTCCTCACATAGAGAACTTTTAATAAGTTGCTTTGTTAATGTGTGTGAATGTTTCTGTTCAGTGCCCTGAGACAACTTCTCTTGCGACTTGGTGCTATATGAATAAACTGAACTTAATTTAGCTACATTTAGCTTTTAACTAGCTTTCTGCTGCATTTGGCCTTTAGTTATTCATTTGCTAAATTTGGCCTTTAGCTATCCTTTTGCTACATTTGACTATTTCACTATCCTTATGCTACTTTTTTTTAACCTTTTCTTTAGCTACATTTGGCATTTTAGCTATCCTTATGCAACTTGATTTTTAACTTTTCTTCAGCTACATTTGCCTTTAGCTATCCTTTTGCTACATTTGGCCTTTAGCTAATCATTTGCTACATTTGGTCTTTAGCTATTCATTTGCTACATTTGACCTTTAGCTAATCATTTGCTACATTTGACCTTTAGCTATTCATTTGCAAAATTTGAGCTTTAGCTATTCATTTGCTAAATTTGAGCTTTAGCTATTCATTTGCTAAATTTGGCCTTTAGCTATCCTTTTGCTACATTTGACTTTTTAGCTATCCTTATGCTACTTTTGTTTTTTTTAGTTTTTCTTCGGCAACATTTGGCTTTTAGCTATCTTTTTTGCTACATTTGGCGTTTTAGCTATCCTTATGCCACTTTTGTTTTTTAGCTTTTCTTTAGCTACATTTGGCATTTTAGCTATCCTTACGCTACATGTTTTTTTAAGCCTTTTTAGCTAAATTTGGTATTTTAGCTATCCTTATGCTACATGTTTTTTAGCTTTTGTTTGTGCTACATTTGGCTTTTAGCTAGTTTTTTTTTTCTGCATTTGGCTCTTAGCTAGCTTTGAGCTTTATTTAACATTTAGCTAGCGGTTTCTTTCTTTTAGCTTTAACAGCTCAGCTTCAGCTTCTTCTGTAGCGGTCACGCAGCTCTCTCACTGTGTCCTGGACACAACGCTTCATCTCTAGTTCATCTCTACGATCAGTTCGTAGCGTTCCCCTCAGACGCTCCATGTTTGCGCACCTTGCTTCCATCTCCTCCCTGATGGTAGTGTGAACCAGGAGAGTGAACAGGAGAGGTTGTTGGGGAGTTGGGCAGGATGTTGATGAGGTCTGGATCCACCATGTCATGATCGATGTCATTGTCAAAGAGATCAAAGAAGCCCATGCCATCAGATCCATCTGCGGAGGAAAAAAAAAAAAAAGATGGTTGACTTGTGACAGGAAGTGACATCTAAGATTTTCCAGACGCACGCTGCGAGTTGAGTTTGAGGCTCGGTACCGGGGTTTATGGGGTTGAAGCTGATGTCGATGGGCTCCGATGTGTTCGTGTTGACCTGAACCATGGCCGAGGTGGGGAACACCAGGATGTGCGTGCACGACGTGTCCTGAGGCGTGCTCAGCTGCGACGTCTGCATGTTGAGTGTGGTGCTGCGACCAAACACCGAACCCGTTGACACGGAGTCTGCAGAGGCACCGTCGTTGGATTTAGAGCTTTTACACACAAAGTTGTCATTTGTTTCTTTTCAAGTTTTCATCTCACTTTACCTGGCATGATCACAAAGGATCCTTGTGGCTCCATGGCAACCAGACAGGTGCTGAGGATGCTGGGCGTGTCGGCGGCGGAGATGCCACACATCCTACACGTCTCCTTCAGACGCTTGCTGAGGGACTGCAGGTTCCTCCTGCTCAGCAGAATACTCCAGTCTGAAACAGCAAAGAGCACGAGGGTGAAGTTCGGCTCACGTTTGTAAACAAGTTCACCTCCAACTCTTCAAGGCGGCGCACCTCTCAACTCGCCGTGTCCCATCCTGCCGAGCCGTCCGATCACCACCCTCCACGGCAGAGACGTGACCTGAACCAGGCCGACGCACCAATCCCACAGCTTCTGTAACCCCAGACGTCTGGCTGAGCCTTTTTTCCTATAGATGTATATATGCATAAACATATACATGTATATATATGCATATACATATAATGTACAGATAGACATATACATGTAAATATAACATGTTCAACTGAAGTTGTGTGTGTTTGTGTGTGTGTGTGACTGTTTTGTGGTTTTTAAGGACAGTGTTTTGTCAGGACAGCAATACGCTATACAGTAATCAGACAATCAGATAACAGCTCATTACTGTCCTGACAAAACACTGTCCTTAGAAACCACAAAACAGTCACACACACAAACACACACAATTTGAGTTGAACATGTCATATTTACATGCCTATTACACGTATATGTAAGTGCCTATTTACATGTATGTGTAAGTGCATATATACATGTATATGTAAGTGCATATATACATGTACTGTATATGCAAATGCATTTAAACATGTAAATGCATATATGTATATATACAAGAATATGCATATATGTACATATGCATAAACATATAGATGTATATATGCATAAACATATACATGTATATATATGCATATACATATAATGTACAGATAGACATATACATGTAAATATAACATGTTCAACTGAAGTTGTGTGTGTTTGTGTGTGTGACTGTTTTGTGGTTTTTAAGGACAGTGTTTTGTCAGGACAGTAATGAGCTGTTATCTGACTGATTGTCTGATTGTTTATAGCGTCTGACTGTCCAAACAAACAACTGTCCATAAAAACCATAGTACACTCCTATACACACCTAATTGAACATTAAGGTTGATGAAACCACACGTAGCAAGTAATTCTGTTTAGGAACACAAGAACTAAAATGTACCTTGGTATTCGTGTTTAAAGGAAGTTGATCGTGCTTCTGGCTACCTGCGATCTCCTGACTCTGGACGTGTTCACATGACATCTGTAAGAGATCATTTATACTTATATTTAGAGGAAATTCTACATTTTGATGATAGCTGCTGTCACATGTAAACCAATAAACATTACATGATTGTTTGTTTTTGGCCAAAGTATCCATCTCACATAAAGGAAAGATGGATGGACAGAGTATTTACAAAACTCCTCTCATGATAGGTGGACTAAGATGAAATTAAAATTAGCTGAATGAAAGAAAACTATAAATTTAAAAACTGTGACTAATAATATTGAAGTCATACTTAACAATCCCTGCATTATTTATATAATTGATATCTATGTCATATACATACACACAAATATACATATATACATGTATATAAGCATATCATAAATGCATATTCATGTACTGTACAGTGTATATACATATATGCATATACATGTATATATATGCATATACTGTACAGATAGACATATACATGTAAATATAACATGTTCTACTAAAATTGTGTGTGTTTGTGTGTGTGACTGTTTTGTGGTTTTAATGGACAGTGGTTTGTTAGGACAGCAATACGCTATAATCAGACAATCAGATAACAGCTCATTACTGTCCTGACAAAACACTGTCCTTAGAAACCACAAAACAGTCACACACACAAACACACACAATTTGAGTTGAACATGTTATATTTACATGCCTATTACATGTATATATAAGTGCATATATACATGTATATGTAAGTGCATATATACATGTATATGTAAGTGCATATATACATGTACTGTATATGCAAATGCATTTAAACATGTAAATGCATATATGTATATATACAAGAATATGCATATATGTACATATGCATAAACATATAGATGTATATATGCATAAACATATACATGTATATATATGCATATACATATAATGTTCAGATAGACATATACATGTAAATATAACATGTTCAACTGAAGTTGTGTGTGTTTGTGTGTGTGACCGTTTTGTGGTTTTTAAGGACAGTGTTTTGTCAGGACAGCAATACGCTATACAGTAATCAGACAATCAGATAACAGCTCATTACTGTCCTGACAAAACACTGTCCTTAGAAACCACAAAACAGTCACACACACAAACACACACAATTTGAGTTGAACATGTTATATTTACATACCTATTACATGTATATATAAGTGCATATATACATGTATATGTAAGTGCATATATACATGTATATGTAAGTGCATATATACATGTACTGTATATGCAAATGCATTTAAACATGTAAATGCATATATGTATATATACAAAAATATGCATATATGTACATATGCATAAACATATAGATGTATATATGCATAAACATATACATGTATATATATGCATATACATATAATGTACAGATAGACATATACATGTAAATATAACATGTTCAACTGAAGTTGTGTGTGTTTGTGTGTGTGACTGTTTTGTGGTTTTTAAGGACAATGTTTTGTCAGGACAGTAATGAGCTGTTATCTGATTGATTGTCTGATTGTTTATAGCGTCTGACTGTCCAAACAAACAACTGTCCATAAAAACCATAGTACACTCCTATACACACCTAATTGAACATTAAGGTTGATGAAACCACACGTAGCAAGTAATTCTGTTTAGGAACACAAGAACTAAAATGTACCTTGGTATTCGTGTTTAAAGGAAGTTGATCGTGCTTCTGGCTACCTGCGATCTCCTGACTCTGGACGTGTTCACATGACATCTGTAAGAGATCATTTATACTTATATTTAGAGGAAATTCTACATTTTGATGATAGCTGCTGTCACATGTAAACCAATAAACATTACATGATTGTTTGTTTTTGGCCCAAGTATCCATCTCACATAAAGGAAAGATAAATGGACAGAGTATTTACAAAACTCCTCTCATGATAGGTGGACTAAGATGAAATTAAAATTAGCTGAATGAAAGAAAACTATAAATTAAAAAACTGTGACTAATAATATTGAAGTCATACTTAACAATCCCTGCATTATTTATATAATTGATATCTATGTCATATACATACACACAAATATACATATATACATGTATATAAGCATATCATAAATGCATATTCATGTACTGTACAGTGTATATACATATATGCATATAAATGTATATATGCATATCAGATAGACATTTACATGTAAATATAACATGTTCTACTAAAATTGTGTGTGTTTGTGTGTGTGACTGTTTTGTGGTTTTAATGGACAGTGGTTTGTTAGGACAGCAATACGCTATAATCAGACAATCAGATAACAGCTCATTACTGTCCTGACAAAACACTGTCCTTAGAAACCACAAAACAGTCACACACACAAACACACACAATTTGAGTTGAATTTGAATTTGAAACAATTTGAATCAATTTGAATCACTGCAAGTGGACAGGTAACATTAGACCTGCCTTCAAGAAGAACTGGACTAATGACGTATATTCTAGTATAAACGTCACTGAACTGGGAGCACCCACAGCACCACTAACACACTCAAAATGGATTCCACCACAAAGATTCAGCCAGAAGATACACACCACCCATGGCCTTATTGAAAGATTATTGAAAGATTATTGAAAGACTGTTCAGTACAGCAGGACATCTCCCTAAAAAACCAGACTGGACTCAAAAAACTGTGAAAACCAACTTCTTCTGAACTTGAACAATAAATTCTTGTATCAATATTAAAATGTATCAGTTCATGGGATGTTAGGAGACAAGAAATGTCTCGACACTCAGATCCAAGTTTTGAAAATGGTGTCAGGAATTTAAAATATTGTTCACTTTTGATCCATGGTTGACTGGACAATATTTTAACTAGAGTTGATGACAAACTGGAGGTGAAATGATCAGTGTCTGTTCCTTTGTCAGGTCTAATGCCGGGTTTCCACCAGACGCTTTTCGCGCTGCAAAAAATCTCCTACCGCACTGTGTTGGCTGCTTGTCAACAGATGTCTGTTCTCATCGAACATGTCTGCAGACACGCAGTGGGAGCAGCGGCTGGCTCCTTTTCCGTTTGTTTCTTCTACACCGGGCAGATAAAAAATCAGCTGTACATGAGCCTCGTTACTACTTGAGTGGATTTTTTATGAGCCAAACTGCAGCTCCTAAAGTCTTTGTTGAGATTAAAACATTTTTTTATGTTTGGGGTGACCGTACGCTCGAGCGGACAGCGGCAACTGTAAAAATGCCAAGTTTCTTACCGGAGGCTGTTTTCTTCATGGAGGCTCGATGGGTAAGTTTGAAAAGTCCAAAAAAAAGTCCTGTCGTTGTTGCGTGATCACATGGCAGAGTCTATCCCGATTGGTTGCTGCTAAGCTGCGAGCAGCAGAAGCAGGACAAATCGAGCTTCGACAGTCGCTGCTCGGAGGTGACGTGGGAGCGGAAAAAAGCTGCCACTCACTGCCGCGCTGCTTGAACTGCTGTAGATGCGCCGCATCCAACATGCCCGGCCACATAGACTTTCAATGTAAAGTGGCTGCTTCGGTGGCGCGAAAAGCGTTTGGTGGAAACCTGGCATAATGCTCCTTTTTTTCAGACAGATAACTTTAATTTAAACATGTTTACTGCAGTTAAAATGACACATTGGTTCTGCTTTGTGTTAAATAAAAACTTTCAAAGGTAAAATAATTCCTCTCTTATTTTGCTTAATGACATTTAACTCTGCATGTCATCCCTGAAATTCTGACACACAGAATCACAAGTCCAAGTGTGAACTGTGTCACAGAGTAAACACAATAAAAACATGTGTTATCTGCAGCATTGTTCTTTAAAATGGAAAAACACTATTAATGTATTACAGAAAATATGCGTACAGTACACACACTTAATGATACTGTAGACCATTGCATTAGGCAATACATTCAGCAAGTACTTTTACTTTAATACTTTAAGCATTTTTAAAAGCAAGTACTTATTTACTTTTACTTAAGTAAACACAATATAATGGTACATCTACTTTTACTAGAGTACATTTTTGTCTGTTTATTTGTACTTTTACTTATAAACAGTGTTTGAGTACTTTCTCCACCACTGGTCTCCAGCTACAAGTACTTGGGTGTGCACTTGAATTATAGCCTCAGCTGGACCAACAACACAACCAGCCTGATCAACAAAGTTCATCAGAGACTCTACTACCTCAGGCGGCTGAGACGAGCTGGTCTGAGTAGCCCAGTCCTCATCTCCTTCTACAGGTGTGCAGTGGAGAGCATCCTGTGCTACAGCATCAACGTGTGAGCACAGGATGCTCTCCATCGCACACCTGTAGAAGGAGGTGAGGACTGAGCTTCCCAGACCAGCTCTTCTCAGCCGTCTGAGGAAGTAGAGTCTCTGATTACCTTTTTTTGATCAGGGCGGTGGTGTTGTCTGTCTTCACCTCCTTCTACACGTGTGCCGTTGAGAGCATCCTGTGCTCCGGCATCAACGTGTGGCATGGAGGCTGCACAGCTGCAGAAAGAAAAGCTCTGCAGAGAGTGGTGAAGGCTGCACAGAAGATGTTGGAGTCAGTCTCCCCACCATCACAGACATTTACACCTCCAGATGCAGGAAGAGAGCCACCTGTATCATGAAAGACCCCACTCACCCAGCACACAAACTCTTTGCCCCACTCCCCTCAGGAAGGAGGTTGAGGAGCATCAAATGTAGAACCACTAGACTGAGGAACAGCTTCTACCCTGAGGCTGTTAGACTCATGAATAAATAAACAATTAGAAAACAGTAATTACTGCAAAACATCACAACATGCTGATCTGTTTTTTTGTTTCTGTGTTCATTTGTGACCATCTGCTCATACAGACTCATGTCCGTGCTGCTGTTTGTAATTATGTTTTCCTATTATATTAGGGCTTAGTGTATTTCTAGTTGATGTTTTTCTTAGTTATATCCTACATGTTATTGCTGTTTTTCTCTCACATTTTGTTGTTGGATGTAACTGGGACCTTGTGTACATAATCTTGTTTCATCACATGTACCACATGCGGTGCAAATGACAATAAAGATGATTAGACTCTGATTAAAGTTGTACACCTCTTGGACTAGCTGAAAACATGTAAAAATAT
>JBBPBX010047547.1:0-16353 GCA_038048925.1 Garcialebias charrua | reverse complement strand
CTAAAAAATAATATTTAATATCTCCGAAACCAAAGCAGCACAAACAAAAATTTTAACGACACAAACCAGCACTAACGGAGCACTAACCATTCAGACTAATTGCTTTAATTTTTGACGTGGGTGGGGTGTCAACTTCACACAGCTGTCATTCTGTGTTCATTTCTCCTTCCTGTCCTCTCAAACCAAGTCGGTTGAAACAGATGTCCGCTTGTCCTGAGCCTGGTTCTGCTGGAGGTTTCTTCCTGTTAAAAGAGAGTTTTTCCTTTCCACTGTCTCCTTTGTGCTTGCTCAGGATGGGAGACTGTGATGAAGTGAAGATTCAACACAATCTGCTGCTTCCTTAAATAGAGATAAGTTTTACTAATTGACATTTATAATATATGTGAATGTTTCTGTTCTATGCCCTGAGACGACTTCTGTTGTGACTTGGCGTTATATAAATAAACTGAACTGAATTTTATTATCTCTAATAGTATTTTGAGATTTCAATCTATAATAATCTGAGATTACAAAATTCAAGGATTCAAGGATTTTTTTTTTATTATCATACCAGCTCACATTTGCATGTTTGTGGTAGTAAAGTATTTTGAGATTTCAATCTATAATAATCTGAGATTACAAAATTCAAGGATTCAAGGATTTTTTTTTTATTATCATACCAGCTCACATTTGCATGTTTGTGGTAGTAAAATGTTGATGTTTTAATGTTTAAACTGTGCTGCCTCTGGCTCATTAGGGTCATCATGATAATCTCACACCTGTGACTGTCACTTGTTTCTCCCTGACGGTATTCCTAATGAACTAAAGACTAGAAATATATACATTGTACTGAAATAAATCATCATAAACTAAATTGTCAGAAGTGTCTGGTTGTCATGAATGTATTTCAATTGCCATGTGTCTACAATGCTTTGCGTAGGAGATGTGGCAAATTAAAAAGACCCTATAATTTGAGTTTTGAACAGAAAATTCAAATCTCAGAATAAATGTAAGTAAATGAGAGTTTATGTGCACACGCTCGACACTCTGGGTGGATCTGAGAGAAAAGCATATGTCCAACAGCTGTGAAAGACACGCTGGCTGAATGAAAACAAGAATGCGTTAAAATTTGTGGAAGTTTAAACAGCATAAAAGTCCATGTTAGACATCATCACAAACATTCTGTAGTAAAATCTTGACATTTCATAAAAACTTAAACTGTGATTGTGTAAAAGCCATAAAAGATGCACCATGTGAAGTCCAACTTTCTGACACACATTTAAACTTTCTATTGTGAATTATGACTGATCTGAGTTTGAAAGAGACCTTGGTTTTCTCTTGTTTTTCCAAAATTTAATAGGATTTTTAATATTTTTTTGTTTACAAATTTTGCATACACCATATGATGTACTGCTACCAAGTCACTAAACACATTCCCCCAATCAACAAAAAGTTTCTAACTGGGTTTTTGTGTGTGTAATTGAAACATGGCTGTGCCTGGCATGACACAAATATGTGACAGTGTTGTTCAGAGCCATGAATGGACAATTATGGTCTGTGTCCATATCTACCCAGTGCATATTTTATTTTTATTTTTTATTATTTTATTTATAAATTTGTTCATTTTAAAATACAATACAAAACAATCCCCTAAATGATAACAAACAAAATATAAAAATGAAAGGTAGCAGAAAGAAGAAAAAATATCATTGTATCTGCCCCTTTTTCTAACAATCAGTTCAAACAAAAATTATCTACAAGTAACGGAACAAAATGAATAACTCTTTCTAATGTTCTAACTAATACAATACACATTACGCTACTTCATATATATATTTTTTAACAATGCAGTTTTGATCATTTTCTTAAATGTACACACTGAAACTTGGCGTTTTTAACTTCATTCTCCAAACCATTCCATAATCTAATTCCCTGGATTGAAGTAGACCGTCCCTTCAAACTAGTTCTGAATTTTGGTTTGACAAATATCTCTGTCCCCTTAAGATTATAAGAACTTTGTCTTTTAACAAAATGTATTTGGATATTTAAAGGTAATGTGTTATACTGATCCCTATACATAACTGATAAAATATTATAATCTACCAAATCATGGAACTTCAATAACTTCAGTTGATAAAATAATGTGCTTGATGGATGACGGTAATGCTTTCTGGTGATAACTGGGGGCTGCCATGCAGACACCTATTACATGGCGGCCGTGGTGTAGTGGTAATGGCAGTCGTCCCCTGATCGGAAGGTTGGAGGTTCGAATCCCGCGTCCGCCCACCATGTGTCGTTGTGTCCCTGGGCAAGACATTTAACCCGGAGTTACTCCCGGTAAGTCTGGATAGCGCCTTGCAAGGCAGGCTACCACTACCAGTGTATGAATGTGTGAATGAATGGGTGGATGGCTGGTATTGTAAAGCGCTTTGGGGCTCCTCACAGGGGGCTGGAAAGTGCTATATAAATAAGCTCCATTTACCATTTACATGTACAGTACATGTATTCTACACCTCAGAAGTGTATCTACATTTATATCTGCATTAATGCAGCCCGAGCCACAATGTCTACCCCTACAAACGTTATATCAAAATGACTGGCTCGGCCCCGTGATGTGTGCTATTACTTTTATTGGCATTTCGAGTTACCATGGTGACATAATTTGCAAACAAAGACGCAATATTTCACTAACTCCAAGAACTAGTTGGTGACTGCCCACTTATTATTCTACACCTGAAAAGCTTATATTTTTCAACTTTAATGAGGCCCGAACCGCAACGTGGACCCCCACAAAAGTTAAATCAAAACGACCGGCCTGGCTCCAGGAAGTGTGCTATGACTTTTGTTGACATTTGCAGTTACCAAGGTGACATATTTTGCTAACAAAGATGCTAAATTTCCCATAGGAAATGAATAGGAGAAAACTCATCAGAGAAACTGAGTAACGTATGGAGCCATTTTGGTTCAACAACCAAGGAAGGCACCTATTATTACTCATTATTGCATATTATTTATTACTAATAATAATATTTAACATTAATTATAAATGCTAATAATGATATATTTCAATATTAATAATTATTAATATTTATAATTTATATTTATAACTTATATTAATTATTAATATAATCAAGTTAGATTATTGCTAATTAATATTTAATAACAATTAACAATATATTAATAATTATTAATATTAATAATTTGTGTTGATTTTTAATATTTATCATCATTAATATTAATATTTATTATTAATAATATTTTACTGATATAAATAGGCAGTCCCCATCAAAGTTTCTCCAGGAACTTTCTAGTTCTTCTCTTTTCTGTAAAACAAAAATAGGCTTTGTAATTGTTTTACACGCTTTCCCCCAAACATCAATACAAAATATAAAGTGTGGAACAATGATTGTATTATACAACAAATACAGAGCTTTATCATTTAATAAGCATTTCATATAATTTCATATAAGCATAGCTTAAATGATAATTATATGATAATAATTTCATATAAGCAAAGCTTAAAGTGCTTTGGTGTCCCTGATAGAGGAATTTAGTTTTACCTTGTCAAATAAATATATTGTTCTGGTGATTTGAAATCATGAATCTATACAGAGGTGTGGTGGCAAACAGGTTGGATTGCAAGTTTTGCCTCTGGCAGCAAATAGACAAAACACTCCCGGCTGGCCTTCACACTGCCTAAATGTACACTGTTCATGAAGAGGCTGAGAACTGAACAAACCTCTAAGAAGTGGCTGAAAATACCAGCAGTGACTCGAGGGAATAGATGGGCAAATGACTCGTCGTCATGAATAGTTTTACACGTGTATGATCAGGAAAGTTTAAAGCACACAGTGTACCAGACCTTCAAGCTACAGTCTACAACAAGTTTCACTGAATACAGTACTTACAAAATGTAGTAGAACTACTGTGCACATTTTTAAATAACATCCCATGTTGGCAGTTAAAGCACAAAGGTAAGCTGCATCTTTGAACGTTGGGACGTCCCTCAGGTGATCAGTACTTACCCAATGTGTCTCCACTGGTCTCCTCAGGTTTTGTGCCTGGTCTTTTCTCCTGATCAACAGTTTGTGCACTGGATGATGAGCAGAGCACCCCATGTTTGGAACGAAAAGCACAGGAGAAAAAAAAATAAGTGCAAGTCACAGCTCTGTCTGCTTTTAAAGACAGACTGACAGACTGTGGAATTAAACATGAACAGTTGTACTCCAGTTCCTCTCAGAAACTGGGAACCATTATCTCCCCTGGTCTTTGTTGCTCCTTGGCCCCAGACATCAATCTGTTCCCCGCGTGGAGCAAGAGATGCAGGCTGTAACACTGAGCCTCCTGCCTCCAAACTGTTCATTCAGGAGGAGGTGGCAAATGAGTGTCCTCCCCTCTGAGGTCTGCCCAGAGGAGATCCTCCACCTTGTGGTAATTGAAAAAAAAACACATGCAACAAGTCCATTTTTAGACTGCCAGTGCCGACACAAAGCACTGAAGCAGTGCACTATTTGTCAATGTTTTGTTTTTTCACAGTTTGCAAAAACCTTGAAAAATTCTAAACAATAATAAGATTTCTGGTGAAACTGGTAAAAAGACAGGAGACCAAGAAAAGACTGAGTCCCAACTTCGTTATTCTTCACAGGAGAAATCAAAGCACAAAGGAGTCACAGAAAGTTATGCCGGTTACCCAGCGGACCCGTGTCGGGCGGCTGAAGTGGCCGGTTTACATTGAAAGTCTATGTGGAGACGCGTCGAGGCGCGGCGAACCGTGAAGCGGCGCATTTTGAGTTTTTGAAGCTGCGTGCCGGCACGCGGCAGTTCCTTTCCACGCACGCGCGCGTCCGAAACAACCTACGCGTTGAGCAGCGTCGAGCCGCCAAAGTCTCACAAGTTGATGTTTTTGCGGCTCGACGTTGCTCGACGCGTCCAGCAACCAATCGGGAGAGCCTCTGCTATGTGATGACGCAACGACAACGGGACTTTTTTTGGACTTTTTAAACTTACCTCATCGAGCCTCCATGAATTGGAACCAGACTCCGGTAAGAATCTTGGCATTTTAAACAGTTGCTGCTGTCCGCTCAGCGTACATCACCCCAAACATAAAAAAAACGTTTTAATCTCAACAAAGACTGTCGGAGCTGCAGTTCGGCTCGTAGAAAACCCACTCCAGTAGAAACGGGGGTCACGTGCTGCTGATTTTATCTGCCAGCAGAATGAAAACACAACAACTGATGACCCTCTGCCTCCCCCTAGTGCGCGTCATCAGACGCGTCCCAGTGACCATCAGTGACAAGCGGCCAAAAGGGGGCGGCAAGAGCGTTCTGACAATTTAGGTGGGTACCCGGCATTAGACTTCACTAATCTGAAGTGACATTCTGATTTTTAAACAACGATCAAACTTTAGGATTTAAGATTTTTTAGAAGATTTATTACATAAAATGTAATTTCCAGTGTGATGTCTTACATTACATATTATATTATATCATACTGATCTTATTGTTCCATATTTTCCTACTTCCTACTACATATTTTCTACTTCCGGCACTGGACGAGGCAACAGATTTTTCTTTTCGCTCCTTCCCTACCCAACCTTCCCCCACCCTGCGCGGCTTCTTGTCTTGTCTGCAGCTCCTAAGGAAAGCACCTTGAACGCAAATTGAGATGGATTGGGTTTCGTGGGCAATCAATTCTATTGACAAGATTTTTTTTCTACAAAAAGGCAAGGCACGGTGGAGCCGGCCTGTCCCCCGCAGACTGACCCGGGAGGATACGTCATGGATTCCAGGGGCGGATGGAAGATGACACGTCTCTCAGTGCTCTGTGGAAGACGTGGAGGATTTGGATATAATTGGATTTACGATGGCAGGCACTTTGCTTTTTGGCGTTGTGGAGCACTAGCCTATCGGAAAATGAGGGAGACTTCAGCAGGACTTAATGCCATGTAGAGCACCCGAGTCAAGTGTAACTCTGATCTGTGCCGTGACCTCCATAAATCAGCTGTTTTACGAGCTAATCCAGAAGGTGGACACGATCTCTGAGGATCGCAGACCACCCGCACGGGACGCTGTACTGGTCAACATCTGAGGGGTCATAGCTTGGATCAGTGAAAAGTCCCGAATTGGATCATATTTGGATCAGAGTTGCCCAGCAGGACTCAAGGCTACAGAAATTACACTGTGTGCCTGAAGTGAAAAATATTATGTTATCTCTATCTGACTTCCCAAAACAGCCTTGGAAAGGCTGGATATCAAATTTCTCCTGAGACGTGTTTACTGAGGACACCAGCTGCTATCTATCGCTACCCCCCCTCCCCCGGAGAACTTTTCTGTGAACGTTATCGGAGGCCGGCTAGGTACATCTGCAGAACTGTTTGCTATCTGAGAATGGCTCATGGACAGAATTCTCACTGCCTCGACCTCAAAATGCATGTGATTTGTCCTAAATATGCTTTCTGTGATTTCTCATATGGTGTCTAACAGGCAAGATGTGAAAGATCTTTTTTGTAATACCACAACTTATCCTCATGTATCTCCCCCTTTTTTCCATATCTAAGATTGTGGCGGCGCGGTTTAATTACTGTTGCGGCTTCGTGCACTCGCCCCTATCTTAAGACGGATGTGCATAATCAATTATGTTGTTTTGTGCCCCGGTGTAATGACAATGTCATTAACGATATATTCTATTCTATTCTAACAACACTTCACTCTCAGACTTCAGGTTTACTTGTGGTTTCTATAGTGTTCCCAAAAGCAGAATGGGAGGAAGATCTTTCAGTTATCAGGCTCCTCTCTTGTGGAACCAACTTCCAGTTTATGCCCGTGAGGCTGACACATTGTCCAGTTTGACGAGTGGGTTTAAGTCTTTCCTTTTTGATAAATCCTAGTTAGGGTTGACTTGGGTTTCCTGGGCTATCTCTTAATTATGCTGCTATAGCATGGCTATAGCATAGTTTCAACCTTGCTCTCAGCGGAGGCAGTCGCAACCCTTCCCTCTCCTGTCCTTCCCCCCCCCTGCTGCTGGCAGCTCCACAGCAAAGCGCCTCGAACGCAAATTAAGATGGATTGGAGGTTTGGGCATTCGATTCTACAAGAAGATTACCACAGAAGAAGGCACAAGGGGAGCCTTTTCAACCTCACAGAGTGACGGAGGATACGCCATGGATTCCGTGGATGTCTGGGTGTGCTCGGGAGGTGACGAACCTTGGAATCTTGGATTATATTGGTTATGATGGCAGCGCTTTCCTTTTGGCATTTGTGGAGCACTGGTCTATCACAAAAGAGGGAGACTTCAGCAGGACTTAATGCCTGGAGCACCCGACGTCTGGTCTGAGCTGTGACCTCGAGAAATCAGCTGTGTGCGAGCTTATTCGGGGGGTGAACAGATCAACCTTGGTTTTAGGACTCTGTTCGCTGTGGTCAACATCAGAATTCAGCTGTTTGAGAGCTTATCCAGAGGGTGAGCTGGTCACCCTTGGACTTAGGACTCGGGTCGCTGTGGTCAACATCTGAGGTCAGAGTCGGATCAGTGGGAGAAAAAAGTCCCGAATTGGATCATATGAACAGAATGGCCCTTACAGACTGAAGGCTGCTGAAATTACAAAGTGTGCCTGATGTAATAATAATATTTGTAATTCTTATCTGGCTCCCTTGGAAACAGCCTTGGAAAAGGCTGGATATCTAATCTCTCCTGAGACGTGGCTACTGTGGAAAAAAGCTGTTGTTGTCTTGTCTGCCCCCCCCCGGAGAACTTTTCTATGCGCGTTATCGGAGGCATCCGGAATGTTTCATGGACAAATCCTCCCTGCCTCGGTTTCAACCTGCAACATGTAACTGTCATAAATGTGCTTATGATATGGTTTTTACTGGGTCATGCGGTGTCTTGCAGACAAAATGTGATTCATTTTTTTTAATATCAACGCTGTGACCCCCATGGTTTCTTTCCCTGTTTTCCCACCTTTGACCTTCATCTGGAGACGGATGAGAGAAGGCCGCGCTGAAGAACATGTGAAGACATGTCATGTCATGTCATGTCATGTGTTTTGATAAGGCAGCAGCTTTTCACACTCAAACCCTCTCCTGGATGACTGTGATTACATAATCACGCTGTATCGATGAAAATTGGTGCAATGTTAATAATAAATGACTCTTGACTCTTGACTCTATAGGCTTAGGCCCTGTTTACATGGACACTGTGGGGGGAAACGGAGGTTTTGGGTATGTTAATTAGATGAAAAGTTTTACGTTTAGACGGGCGAATTCAAGTGTTTACATGGATCCACTCGAATCTCCCCCCTCCCTCATGACCCCTCCCCTCATGAATTCACTGTAGTTACCATGCCGGGTCATTAGATGGCGCTGTGAATGTTTGAACCTTCACTGTTGCGCATGCGTGCTGCCTCGTCTGTTTTCCTCTGGGGCTAAAAAGTTCAGCTAACTACAAGTTGTTGTCAACAAGTTAACAACAAGTTAAAGCTGGAATTTGGATAAGAGTCGACAGATTTGACACCAAGTGGGACCCGCTTCATCTAACAAGCTGCACACCAGATGCTGAGCGGACCTGAACCGAGTGACGATGTCGGACTTTAGTCCGTGAGAATCAGCTGATTCACAATAGACCCCTTTCACGGCTCGTCATCAACCTTGGAAAAATACCGGAAGTAGCCATCTTGGCGACATAGCTGTGTTAGCCTCAAAGCTATTGTAGTGGTGCGTCGCGTCTGGTCACACAAAATCAAAAAATGGTGAATTATTGTCGTGTCCATGGCTGCCACAATCGGTCAGATTGAGAGAAAAACCTTCTGTTTTACAGATTACCACTCGTGATCACAAATCAAGGTGAAGTAACTCAGCAGTTATCAGAGGAACGTCGACGTCTGTGGCTGCCAGCCTAAACCAGAACTTGGATTGAAAAAAACTGAGCAACATCCGAATTTGCTCTGCACACTTTGTGTCAGGTAATATATTTCTTACAGTAGATTATAGTGAATTAGGGCATTACACGAATCATAAGTTTATTGAGCACGAGGACAGACCTTTGAAACACCACCTCCCTTTCTCTGTTCAAGACAGCCCTGAAAACACATCTCTTTAGACTAGCTTATCATTAACTTTACTAAATGTATTTTATATTATATCATCCTTATGTATTTTATATTTCAATTTGTCACTGATAATGTTTGAACTGAATTGGTTTGTTAAGTGTCCTTGGGTGTCCTGAAAGGCGCTTTTAAATAAAATGATTATTATTATTACAATCCTTTAACTGTGCTGCATAAAATGTACATGGAACGTTAAATTTTTTTTGTTGAGTTATTTGTTTTTTACAAATAGCATAAACAACTCAACAACTGAAAGCTTGAGTTTATGCTGATTATTCAAAATTCATAAGAGCACATGACACTCATGACAAGAGCACTGTCATGAGTGTCATGTCACTGTCATGACATGTCATGACATGACACTCATGACAAGAGCACTGTCATGAGTGTCATGTCACTGTCATGACATGACACTCATGACAAGAGCACTGTCATGATAAACTACACACCTAGCTCTCAAGTTGAAAAGCAAAAAATACGTACAAACACTAAATATGTAAGAAGCACATACAATAACCTAAATTAACTGTTCTTGTGTTGTTTGACAACTGACAATCCGGTGCTATGTTGTAAATCCTGTTTTGAAATTCATATGCATATGAACACACCAATTATTTACAACTTCATTTAAGTAATTTTTATTTTATTCTTTTTTCTTTTCTTAGGCAAACATGCTCCATTGTACAGCAAGGATGATCCAGACTGGGTGCCTTCACTGAAGATGTGTGCTGCAGAGAAGTGGCAGTTGGTGCTGATGGTGGGATGACATCTGGCAGCTGAACGCTTCAACCGACGACAAAAAAGAACTAAAAAAAACATGGCAAATAGCACATGTTAGAATCCATGTTGAACGTGTCATAGGCTGTGTTAGACAAAAATACACAATCTTGAATGGCCCTCTTCTACCTATTGATTTTCAAACATGTAGAGATCCAGAAAAAGTTGCATTAATCGATATGATTGGCTTTGTGTGCTGTGCCTTGGTTAATCACCTTTGGTGGGTTATGAGTAGCTGCATGAATTGTAAAAAGAACAAGTGGATAGAAGAGTGATAGCTGATGTGAACCTTTTTTATTTTTATTTTACATTGTTCCACCTTTACTTTGAAGTTGTTTTTGCAAATATGGGGCAGACATGATTTTTCATTCACTGCACTCTTTATTTGAGCATGATGCTGGTGAAGATTCTCAGTCGTCCAGGACATGATAAAATCAAAAAAGGCGTTCAATACAGGATCAACTGGACTTTATTAGTAACAAATAAAGTCCAGTTGATCCTGTATTGAACGCCTTTTTTGATTTGAGCATGAATTACTATATCATTACTGTTTATGTATTGATTTGATGAATGTAATTTTGATTATGCTTTTTCTGTAATGGATATCACACAGACGTGAGCAAACAAGACAACTTACATATTACAACATATGTTTCACATAGTGGTGCTGATACTGTATAGCTCACGTCGATTTAGAAAACCTCTTTTAAACAGAATAAATGACATTATGTATCATTAACCATTTTGTTTGTGCACTTTTTGTATTGACTAGAAAATATTCTGCCAAACTCAAAGTAGTTGTAAGGTAAAAAAGGTCTATATAAAGACAACCATTCGTACTATTATCTTAAAAGATAATGTCTGCAGAATNAGACATAAATTAGAACCTGCTGTTTATTGTTTAACCCCCTGAAATAACTTTGGCTTCCCAAACTGACTAAAAATCGCTCTATTCTTCACTCAGTTTGCTAAATTCGTCCGGTTCTGTATCGGCCGCCATGTTGTTTACAAAGTGCGCACTGAGCAGAGTCTCATCTCCCTACGTCACGTGCCGTAAATGCGGAAGTTCTCGGATTTCTGTGGGCGTGTCCCAGCGAGAAAATTACCATAACTTGTAATGAAATTTTAATATATTTACAATTTATTTTGCAAAAACGAACATAGCTAAAACATGATGTCAGTGCAGCTTTAAGTCTTTACTTTTTGATCAATCCTAGTTAGGGTTGGCTTGGGTTTCCTGAGCTATCTCTTAATTAGGCTGCTATAGGCTCAGACTACTGGAGGACAAATTGCCCGCATTTCCTCACTCTGCTGTCTTTACTTGCTCTACTCTACCTGTTTGTATTTGTAAATATTTCTATATTTAATTTTTTTTTTTGTCTTTCTTACAATAGAAAGTTCACCTGGACCTGCCATCCTGTGTATCTGTTTCTACTTCCTGTCCTTTCAAACCCAACCGGTCGAAGCAGATGGCCGCTTGTCCTGACTGGATGTGCTGGAGGTTTCTTCCTGTTAAAAGGGAGTTTTTTTAATTTCCACTGTTGCCATTGTGCTTGCTCAGGATGGGAGACTGTGACAAAGTGAAGACTCAATACAATCTGTTAGTTCCATAAATAGAGAACCTTTACTAATTTACTTTTTATGTACCGGTATGTGAATGTTTTTGTGCCCTGAGACAACTTCTGTTGTGACTTGGTGCTATATAAATAAATTTAATTGAATTGACTTGAATATGTCACACATATATGTTTAGGTAGTCTTGTAAGGTAATGTGTATTATTTGCACTCATGTAAAGGAATCTATTGGCCGTTTGCGTAATTAAACACAAACGAGGTCAGTTTACTGACTTACCTATAGATTAGATGATAGATTTGAGCAGGTTTTAGACTGTCTCAAACCTACCATCAGTTAAACGGGGTCTCAACTTTTTCAGATTAAATCAACAAATCTAACGATGTGATTAGCCAGAAATGTAATTTCACAAGAGGCTCAACTTATGTTGGTCTACCAGAAAATAGACCTTTTATTGAAACTATCACAAGAATTACATTAAACATTTGTATCGATATTAGCTCTGATTTACTAAGTTGACAAGAATTCAAATTAAAACAAACAGACAGTTTAAACTTAACGGTTGGCACATTACTTGACAGATTAAATGCTTATGAAAAATAAGAAATAGGAGGAAGGAATATGAAAGCTAAGTTAACTAAAGTTGTTTACTTTGAAACAACCAGAGTGGCACCTTCCCATACAGATCAGGCTGTGCCTCCGACACGTGCAGCATACAAGCAAAGCCTCTTTACCTGGTGACGATAGTCCCTTGGAGGTGAGGACAGAGAAGTTTGTGGACACTAACGGACTGTGTTGTCCCGTTGAGGTCCAGTCGACTTCGTGCGTGTATGACTGGATCAGACGAGCCAGGAGCACGCTTTCACCGGCAGGAACAGGACCAGCTACTGGCTGAACTTTTCAAAGTAAAACTTCAGAAAACAAATTCTTTCAGAAATGAGTGAACGGATCACAGTAAGGCTTTACTATGATTCCAGCTGAGACGTGGGTCGTTGACACATGACCGGGCCGTCTCCAGCTTTCCAGAGGGAAGCAAGTTGTCAGTTCGTTCTCCTCCAAACACTAACGGAAAATGCAGGAAGTGCCCATTTATAGGGGAGGTGGGGTCTGACCACCTCCTCGATGACTATTGGCCGAAAGTCTCTTGACGGACAACAGGAAAAATGTTTACAAAGCGACCAGATGGCCGCTCGTGAGCACAGAGAAATATTATGGCTAACTTCATAGACAACACAAAAGAAGCTGCAAGTTAAACGTTTACTCTGACCTTGTGCTTTAGATTCAAAGACTGCTTGTTCTGCAGAAATAAACCAGCAGAAGGGTCAAAGTCATGCAAGTAACAGATCATCATTGAAATGACAAAAATACTGTTTGATCAATTCTGAATTAACACACATTAAAGAGAAAGTTCAATCTGATTAATTAGTGTCCATTAATTCATAATAATTGTAACAAAATATAGTGTCACTTGTCTCCTTGAGCTCCAAGCAAGTGTAACACTGAGAGTTCCAGAGAGATGCAGAGAGGCCCACATCCCATACGGACATGAGGGTGCTATATCACTACACTCACCATGCTTCATACCTTTCTGCTCCTGTACTGTGATATGAATGATCAAGTGTTCCATGTGGTCAGTGAGGAACAGAGACCTGGTCTCAGGAAGTGCCTATGCTCTGCGTCATCTGACAAACAGAGGAGTAGATTTTGTAAAAATGTTAATGAAAAAATTACAACAAAAACGTGAGGTACAAATATTTATTCATCTTCTGTACAAGCAGTTATTCATGATGTATTAAGAAGACCAATACAAGTTAGGAGAACAAAACCTGTCATAAACATAAATATTTATCTGTTGGCATCATCTGTCATTTTGTTAATTATGGCATTTTGAATTGTCTGGCAATTCATTTTAGAGAGCAAACTTATATTAGCCAAAACTACTGGAACAAAACACCTACATATCATGTTCAGACATCAAGTTCTATTGGTTGTATTTTATTACAAAAGCGTCATAAAACTTTTCAATGAAGTGAAATTAAAATGTTTTTATTGAGTGTTTTTGGTTTTAGTACGTTAATGGTTGCAGTTTGAAAACCTCTGACACATTTTTAACATAGAAATTTAATTGTTGAGACTTTGGCAAAATTCTAAAAATGATCAACTTAAATTTTATATTTGAAAGGACTTTTTAATTAGAATCTTTTTAAAGTGACTTTATGCTACGGTGGCATTAATCCTCCAAATATACATACAGAATAACAAAGCTGATTATGTTCCAGTTTATGTTCCAGCACAACTTATTGAGGACAGTCGGAAGGATCCTGTGAGTGTGAGGGATCGGTCTTCTGGTGTCACTTTGGTACCAGCTGATTCTCCAGAGCCTCCAGCTTCTTTGACAAAGCTACAAGTGATTGTGTTAAAGAAAATAATCTGAAAGAAATTCAAATTAGATCACAGCCTGGTGTGCCTAATAAAACTCCCAACTAGAAAAGTTTGACTAAGAATTCCTCCAAAACATTAGTCTGTAACATTTATGTTCTCAGTTTTAAACCATCTCCATCATGGCTGCAGAGGTGCCAGAAAGCAGCACCTCACAACAACTGGGTCAATACATCCATTCATTCATTCATTCATTCATTCAACCTTTATTTATACAGGCTAGCCTCGTTGAGTCACGGGGACTCATTTACAAGAGGGACCTGTCTCACTCACACCAAACAACCATCCACTCTCACACTCACACCTAGGGTCAATTTAGAGTCACCAATCAGCCTAACAAGCATGTTTTTTGGTCTGTGGGAGGAAACCGGAGTACCCGGAGGAAACCCACGCATGCACGGGGAGAACATGCAAACTCCACCCAGAAAGGCCCCGGACCGGGATTTGAACCGGCAACCTTCTCGCTGAGAGGCAGCAGCTCTACCAGTTGTGCCACCGTGCTGCCCACCGTGCTGTCCATCTATCTATCCATCTATCATCCGTCCATCATCCATCCATCCATCCATCCATCCATTATCTTTACCTGCTTCTTCCTTTATGGGTTACAGCGGTCACCGTGTGAGAGGTGAGGGACACCCTGGACAGGTCTCCAGTCCATCACAGGGACACAGAGACAAACGAGACAAACAACCATTTCATTCTCTCACTCACACCTAGAGACAATTTAGAGTTACCAATCAGACTAACATCCATGTTTTTGGTCTGTGGGAGGAAACTGGAATAACCAGAGAAAACCCACGCATGCATGGAGAGAACATGCAAACTCCACCCAGAAAGGCCACTGGCCGGGATTTGAACTGGTGACCTCACTGGGAGGCAACAGTTCTACCAAATGATCCACTGTGCTGCCTGTATAAATATTTAATTTTAAAAAATTACATTTATTCAGACAAGCTATAATGGTATTCTGAGAATAATCAAACTTGCATTGTTTATTAAAGTAGACTTTTACAAAATGATGAATCAACACCTTGTGGAAAAACTCAGCCTTTTTAGATTGTTTTAATGTTACGGGCCTGTTGTCACCTGTATGAAAGAAAGCTTTACACAGTATTTGTTTTCTGTGTTGTCCCCTCCTAAAATGTAAATTGATATTTTGAACGATCATTATACACAAAGGTAATTATAAGTTGTCTTCATGGCTCCGCCTGTCCATCAGCCTCAGTGTGAATTTATGGTTCTCACTGACACGTCTCCCTACATTAGTCAGTCTGTCTGGCTTTCCTTTTCTTTTGTCCTGTTCTTAACTTGATTGAGGGGTGGGAGTGAAGTGGGACTCAGCTTGTCTTTCTGGTTTGGTGGCCTGTGGTACTTATTCACCACCACTTTATAACAATGGCCCTCATTCACGAACCGTTCGTACGCACAGATTTGTTCTTAAACTGTGCGTACGAGTGATTTAGGATCATTTGTGGCATTCAACAATGTTTTCGTATCCTAGGATTTTTTTCAGATACGAACAAAATTTACGTGTGGTCCAGACCTGTCGTATATTTTACGAGCAGTCGGTCCGCTGTTATCCAGATGGATTTCCTTCACTAATAACTTCATATTTCGTTATTTAGAAAATATTTTGGGTTTAAAAAAATCACGCACCATAATTATTCTTGACAATAGGTTATTCTGTTTGAATTAGAATTATAATTTTAAGTTTAATTTGTCTGGTGTGTCGCGCAGGCTTCAGTGAGTCGTGCGCTCCCCTTGGTCATCAAAGCCGCTCCTCATATTAACACCCAGGTACATAAAATTCCCATACACCGCCGCAGAACAAGTACGAATTAAGACTGATTTCATGCTATTGCTGGACTGCTGTGCCAAACACCATCGGAGCAATAGATTATTATATCTGATTCGAAATATAACCTGCAGAATGTGGTTGCGCGATGGAGGAGCGCGCATGACTCATTTGTGCTGCAAAACATGTTGGCACGCGTCTTGCAGCGTGGCATTTATTGTCCATCCATCTCGCAGACTATTCCTTGACCACCTCCTGTCCGTGCTGCGGCGAGACGTTTGTTTGAAGCCATTTTCAGATCAAACCATTTATTCTTGATTTCTGATACTGTACGACCCACGGGAGACAAAACATATGCACTACAATATTAATATGAAGTTAACTGTAGTTTCGAGACATTTTAAAATGCTTCTGTTCAAAAACACATCCGACACTTGCGGGGGGGTGGGGGGTAGCGGTGCGCCACAGCTCTTCTGAATAAGTGAAACTATAATGTAACACAGTACACTAAAATTAAAAATATTTGACCATCCGACACTTGCGGGGGGGTGGGGGTAGCGGTGCGCCACAGCTCTTCTGAAACTATAATGTAACACAGTTGTTTACACTAAAATTAAAAATATTTGACCATCCGACACTTGTGGGGGGTAGCGGTGCGCCACAGCTCTTCTGAATAAGTGAAACTATAAT
>JBBPBX010047546.1:4062-26114 GCA_038048925.1 Garcialebias charrua | reverse complement strand
AGTTTTGATTTGGGTCTGGCAACACTGTTTCCAGTATCCCCCTGAAAGGTGGTGGTTTTGCAGCAACTGGAGTGCATAACCATTTCTTATGATTTTTGACAGCCATCTGTCTAAATGGCATTTCTGCTGCCACTGTTCGCATCTTTTGCCCAGTGACAGCGCGAGGTCTTGTTGTCTCGTGCGCGACGTGCGCGTTATCCAGTCGTTGGGGCCTCCCCCGTTATCCTGGTAACCCGCGGGGGCCCCGCTCAAAAAAAGGGCGTCAGAGGCGTGATCCGCTCTGGTGGAGCGGTGCTCCTGTTGGGCACTGCTCGTCTTTTGGCGGGCGGTGCTTGGTCCATCCTGTTACCTCGATTGGAGTTGGAGTCGAACTGCAGAGAGGTAGTGACAGTCGCGTGCGTGGAACGCCATTTAAACACGTAATGAGGCGGAGCTCTGTTGGCCTGCACGTGAGCTGAGCTAACGTCATGTGACCCACTGTGAAAACCGCGAGCTATGGGTTTTACCCAGATATGCGTGCGCGACACGAGGTTTAATAAACATGGAGTCTGATTGTTTAAATACCTGTTCGTGTCTTCTGCTGGACAGCGTTGAAGCTGGGCCGGCGACATTTGATTTTAGGAGAGGCAGCGAGCTGTGGGTTCTACACCGCTTCGTCTGCGCGACACGCGGCTTAAAAAACATGGCGTCTGGTTGTTTAATTACCTGTTCGTGTCTTCTGCTGGGCAGCGTTGAAGCTGGGCCGGCGACATTTGATTTAATGAGAGGCAGTGTGCGGGGTGTTTTCCCTGTACTGACTGCATATTAACAGGTTCACCAAACATCCATCCATCCATCCATCCATCCATCTTCTTCCGCTTATCCGGGGTCGGGTCGCGGGGGTAGCAGCCTAAGTAGGGAGGCCCAGACTTCCCTCTCCCCAGCCACTTGGAGCAGCTCCTCCGGGGGAATCCCAAGGCGTTCCCAGGCCAGCCGAGAAACATAGTCCCTCCAGCGCGTCCTGGGTCTTCCTCTGGGTCTCCTCCCGGTGGGACATGCCCGGAACACCTCACCAGGGAGGCGTCCAGGAGGCATCCTAACCAGATGCCCGAGCCACCTCAACTGGCTCCTCTCGATGTGGAGAAGCAGCGGCTCTACTCCGAGTCCCTCCCGGATGACTGAGCTTCTCACCCTATCTCTAAGGGAGAGTCCAGCCACCCTGCGGAGAAAACTCATTTCAGCCGCTTGTATCCGAGATCTTGTTCTTTCGGTCATAACCCAAAGCTCATGACCATAGATGAGGGTGGGAACGTAGATCGATCGGTAAATTGAGAGCTTTGCCTTTCGACTCAGCTCTCTCTTCACCACGACAGACCGGTACAGCGCCCGCTTCACTGCGGACGCTGCACCTATCCGCCTATCGATCTCACGCTCCAGTTTTCCCTCATTCGTGAACAAGATCCCGAGATACTTAAACTCCTCCACTTGGGGCAGGACCTCCTCCCCGACCCGGAGAGGGCATGCTACCCTTTTCCGGCTCAAGACCATGGCCAAATCCGAGGTTCACCAAACATGAAACATTTATTTATTGTTACCTTGTTTGAGCTGTTTTTATTCGTAGACACCCGACTGCCGTAGGCTAGTCTGTCTGTGGTGGGAAGCCTGTGTGTCAGTGCGGCTGTGGAGTCATACAGCCCCACAGACGAGCCCGAAACATGAGAGAAAAACATCATTTCTCCGTGAAGCCCTCCACTCTCGTGATTCCCCCAAAGGAGGCTGCTGGGGCCCTGATTTGCGGGCGCTGCAGCAGCCTCGTTCCAGAGTGTCGTCACGGTCGGGGAGCGAGGCCAGACCGGGTATGGACCAGGTCTGGACGTCGCTGCGACCTGGTGCCGAACCTCGAGCCCGCTAGGTCGTTCGGCCTAGGCGGTGAGGGGGTTGGCACTGACAGCTTCCTGCATAGCACTAACAGTAAGTCAAACAAGTAATAAAAAAAGGCTAATTTTAAAACAACAACAGATTTGAGATACTGGCAGTTACAGAGGGCGGAGACAGAGTTTTGACGGGCGTGCACTTCCGAGCTCATTATCATAAACAGCCTGTTTTGAACGGAAGTGAAATTTGGCAGAATTAGAAAGGGGATATTTTATTATCTAATCATTATTTTGTGTATAAAATTGACTGAAAATGGTCTGGATAGCACACAGATACATCACAAAAAATTATATATCCTACATTTGGTCCCCTTTAAGACATTGTGACTGAATGTTCTGTCAAAATAGTCATGTCAAGAGAAGTCCCCCCGCCCAACACAAATGATTTGTCTTGTAATTTGTATATATATATTTAAACCAAAGACTAAGCTAGATGTGATTTTATATAAACAAAATCTATACTTTGCTAAATGCAGTTATATATATTAAACACATTTACATTTTTAATGTAAATATGTGGTATAAATATGGCATGTGGCCAAGTACAAAGTATGATTATATTTAAGGTTTTTTATTTAATATTTTATCCTGCCCAGCTCACAGCTAGCAGCAGTGTCAACTGATGCACATACAGTACTTCATATTTGTATTTGTGTGGGCTATAAAGCCTGCAGGCTGTGTAACTACAAGGAAAGAAACATTACTTCTGAGTTTGTCCTTCAGGCAGTTCCCCTTCCCACACTTGCTGCTGGTTTTCCAGGTTACTTGTGTTATCTCAGGAGATATTGCCTTAAAGCCTAAACTTTGAGAAAACAATCTATGGGACACAGAAAACTCCACAGATTGCAAATGTATATACTGTTTATGTTCTCTTCTTACTTTTCTCTCATTATCTGGGCCTGGTAAATATAAAATGTATATTTGTGTGAATTTGTGTATCTATTTAGATACTATTGAACATACAATTATATTGAACTTTAATTTCCTGTTGGGATGAATAAAGTATCTGTCTGCCATTCTATCTAAATCAGATTAGCAGAGTGATATTTATTCCATTTTTATTAAACCAGCAATATTTTAACTAATGGTTTTCTAAGTACGTTTTTATGCCTGCCAAAAAAATAAATAAAATAAAATAAAAACTCTGAAACAAGACAAGCCATATGGAAAAATCTAACACCATGAGCCATGTAGTGACCAGAAAAAGTTATAAATAGGGCAGGTGGGAAAGTGGCACCACCTGGGTGATTGCTAATTTGAAATGGGTGTGAGTGGTAACGGGGAACACTGAAGGCTGAATTAAAACATAAAAATAAAAATGTGAAACATAGAATATATAAACTAAATTTAAAAAAAAAAATTCAGAATATGATAGAGTGAAAAAGTTAATCAGTTGTAGAAGCTCGTTAGATTATTCATTTCTGAAAGTTTTGTTTAAATTAAAACTTTTATTTTAACTGCATTTTTACTGAAGTTTATTGTTGTCATTGTCTACTGTTATTGTTGTCTGTACTTTATATGTTCTGTCTGAAACAGGTCCTTCTTGTGGCTTAATGAGGCTAGCCTGTATAAATAAAGGTTGAATGGATAAATCAATCCACTGGTTTATTATATGATTTGCAAATAAAAAAACACACAAAACAATGACATTTAAAAATATTATTGCTTCGTCTTTACCAGTGGGCAGTATGTATTTTTATTTCAACAAAGATCAGCAAAGTAAGAAGTAGTAAATTGTCCCATTTCCTGTCACAGAGCAAAGAGGTGGAATTGGAAGGACCCTCCATCCATCTGTCCATAAATGTTGTGTTGTGAGCATCATAACTTAAGCAAGAATACACATTCAAACCCACATGCAAGGAAAATAGGGAGTGTGGAGAAAAGGTGAAGAAAGTCCAGGCACGATGAGTGGATGGGAAAAGTTTCAGGAGTGATTTGTGACAAAAGGGTGGCAGCAAACATCAAAATAAAAATATAAAAGAGTAATGTGACCAGTGGAACTGACAAAAAAGACATGAGACAGAACTGGAAGATGAAGAGCTGAAGATGTTGAGGTTCTCTAGGAGTGACAAGGATGGATTTGAATGAGATCATCAGAGGTACAGCACAGGTTGAACAACTGGGAGATAAAGTTAGAGACCAGACTGAGATGGTTTGGACATGTCCAGAGGAGGGACAGTGGGTATATTGGTAGAAGAATGTTAGAAATGCATCTGCCAGGAACAAGTCAAGGATAGATATAGGACACTGTTAGAGAGGACATGGAGGTAGTTGTCGTGAGGGCAGAGAATGCAATGGACAAAAGAGATGATGAAGGATGAGACGCTGTGGAGCCCACTGAAAACGGAAATGCTTAAAGAAGAAAGATCTAACAAAGTTAAGTCAGGTCCTCTGGACTGACTAAAATAATAATAATAATAATAATAATAATAATAATAATAATAATAATAATAATAATAATAATAGTAATAGTAATAGTAATAATAATAAAAACTTGTTGAAACTTTGTTCTTTAATCCCATAGTCTTCATCAGCAGGAGGAGCTGCAATATGCTCAGTCTTATAAATAGCCCTTTGGATCAACCAGTTTGTTGTTGACATTCAAATGATAAGAGGACCAGACTTTGTTAGATTTTCTACCTGCATCATTGAGCATGCATCAGGAGAAAGAAGAAAGAGTTTGACTTCAGCAGAAAAAGCTGCTGAGGCCGTAGGTCCTCATATAGACCTATTTTCTCCTCATACTATTACAGATTTGTAGTACACAAGATTTAAGTTGTGCTGGGGATGAGATAAGCCAGGATTGACATGTGTCAAGTGGTTTGGACCCATTTAATAACTTTCTGCAGTGCTTGTTTGTTTTGTTTCTTTTTGTTGCATTTATCCTCTTTGCTATTTTTATTCACTTATTTTGGCAATTAAAGTCCCTTAATGGCATTTGTAGTTTGACTCCTTGTTTTTCCTCCTCTCTGTAAATTAAATTTGTTAGCATTTAAAAATCACTGTTGGACATGTATTTTCTCCAATATAACACTAAAAAACAAAACAAAAAGAGACTCTTTCAAAATCATTTCAAGCTTAAATATCTAAGCTATTTTTACAACTTTTTCAGAGTCAGAGTCAGAGTCAGAGAGAGAGAGTCAGAGAGTCTTTATTGTCATTTGCACCGCATGTGGTACATGTGATGAAAACGAGATTATGTACACGGGGTCCCAGTTACATCCAACAACAAATGCAAGAGAAAAACAGTGATAACATCTAGAATTAACAAAGAAAAACATCAACTAGTAATACACTAGTTTAATTCAGGGGTTCTGGAGAGGAGGGTCCGTCGGATAGTCGAACCTCGGATTCAGGAGGAGCAGTGTGGTTTTCGTCCTGGTCGTGGAACACTAGACCAGCTCTACACCCTCAACAGGGTCCTGGAGGGTGCGTGGGAGTTTGCCCAACCAGTTTACATGTGCTTTGTGGACTTGGAAAAGGCATTCGACCGCGTCCCTCGGGGGCTTCTGTGGGGGGTACTCCGGGAGTATGGGGTACCGGGCCCTTTGATACGGGCTGTTGGGTCCCTGTACGACCGGTGTCAGAGCTTGGTCCGCATCGCTGGCAGTAAGTCAGGCTCGTTCCCTGTGAGAGTTGGACTCCGCCAAGGTTGCCCTTTGTCACCGATTCTGTTCATAACTTTTATGGACAGAATTTCTAGGCGCAGCCAAGGTGTTGAGAGGATCCGTTTTGGTGGCCTTAGAATCGCTTCTCTGTTTTTTGCAGATGATGTGGTCCTATTGGCTTCATCAGTTCGTGATCTACAGCTTTCGCTGGAGCGGTTTGCAGCTGAATGTGATGCGGCCGGGATGAGGATCAGTTCCTCCAAATCCGAGGCCATGGTCTTGAGCCGGAAAAGGGTAGCGTGCCCTCTCCGGGTCGGGGAGGAGGTCCTGCCCCAAGTGGAGGAGTTTAAGTATCTCGGGATCTTGTTCACGAATGAGGGAAAACTGGAGCGTGAGATCGATAGGCGGATAGGTGCAGCGTCCGCAGTGAAGCGGGCGCTGTACCGGTCTGTCGTGGTGAAGAGAGAGCTGAGTCAAAAGGCAAAGCTCTCAATTTACCGATCGATCTACGTTCCCACCCTCATCTATGGTCATGAGCTTTGGGTTATGACCGAAAGAACGAGATCTCGGATACAAGCGGCTGAAATGAGTTTTCTCCGCAGGGTGTGCTGGACTCTCCCTTAGAGATAGGGTGAGAAGCTCAGTCATCCGGGAGGGACTCGGAGTAGAGCCGCTGCTTCTCCACATCGAGAGGAGCCAGTTGAGGTGGCTCGGGCATCTGGTTAGGATGCCTCCTGGACGCCTCCCTGGTGAGGTGTTCCGGGCATGTCCCACCGGGAGGAGACCCAGAGGAAGACCCAGGACACGCTGGAGGGACTATGTTTCTCGGCTGGCCTGGGAACGCCTTGGGATTCCCCCAGAGGAGCTGCTCCAAGTGGCTGGGGAGAGGGAAGTCTGGGCCTCCCTACTTAGGCTGCTACCCCCGCGACCCGACCCCGGATAAGCGGAAGAAAATGGATGGATGGATGGATAGTAATACACTAAGCCTAATATAGTGGAAATAAACAGCAGCACGAACATGAGTTTGTATGAGCAGATGGTCACAGATGAACACAGATGAACACAGCAACAAGAAAACAGATCAGCATCAGCACAATGTGATATTTTGCAGTGTTTATTTTTTATTTTATTTTTATTTATTCATGAGTCTAACAGCCTCAGGGTAGAAGCTGTTCCTCAGTCTAGTGGTTCTACATTTGATGCTCCTCAACCTCCGTCCTGAGGGGAGTGGGGCAAAGAGTGAGTGTGCTGGGTGAGTGAGGTCTTTCATGATGCAGGTGGCTCTTTTCCTGCATCTGGAGGTGTAAATGTCTGTGATGGTGGGGAGACTGACTCCAACAGACTTCTGTGCAGCCTTCACCACTCTCTGTAGAGCTTTTCTTTCTTCAACTGTGCAGCCTCCATGCCACACGTTGATGCTGGAGCACAGGATGCTCTCCACTGCACACCTGTAGAAGGAGGTGAGGACTGGGCTGCTCAGACCAGCTCGTCTCAGCCGTCTGAGGAAGTAGAGTCTCTGATGACCTTTCTTGATCAGGCTGGTGGTGTTGTTGCTCCAGCTGAGGTTATCATTCATGTGTACACCCAAGTATTTGTAGCTGGAGACCACTTCCACTGCAGATCCACCTATTTTCAGTGGGGCGTGGGTGTGTTTGTTCCTTCTGAAGTCCACAATCATCTCCTTTGTCTTCTTCACATTCATGTGAAGATTATTCTCTTTGCACCAGCTCTCCAGGTGTTCCACCTCCTGTCTGTAGCTGGACTCATCATTGTTTGTGATGCATCCCACCACCGCTGTATCATCTGCAAACTTAACAATATGACAGCCTGGAAGTGTGGCTGTACAATCATATGTGAGCAGAGTGAACAGAAGGGGGCTCAGCACACATCCTTGAGGAGAGCCAGTGCTGAGGGTTATGGTGGAGGAGGAGAAGTTGTGGATCTTCACGGACTGTGGTCTGTCTGTTAAGAAGTCTAGTACCCAGTTACAAATAGAGGGGCTTAGTCCAAGTGTAGATAGTTTGTCTATCAGAGTTTGGGGGATCATGGTGTTGAAGGCAGATGTGAAGTCCACAAAGAGCAGACGCACGTATGAGTCCTTCTGATCCAGGTGGGTGAGAGCAGTGTGGACCACGGAAGAAATGGCGTCCTCTGTTGATCGGTTCTTAACAAGTAATTTGCAACAGTCATAACAAAAAAATGACATTTAATGATCTCTAATATCCAAGATTTAAGTTTAAATCTTCAACATAAATATGTCAAGACACTGCAAAACTGAAGAAAATAATACTTCCAGTCTCTATGGATTTTTTTGTTGTTGTTGTTGTCATGACTACTTTGTGAAAGTTAACAATTATAAACCCACCATAGCGTTGCTGTTTATGATCAGCTTACAAAAGAATGGATTCCGTCTCCATTTATATCCATAAATATGTGCTTAGACATGCATTTTATACCATTGTGTAGTTAATATGTGCAGCAGATGTATGTGCTGTTATTAGATACACTTTTCACATGATTTAAAAGGTGTGTGCATGTGTGGGTTTTGCTTTACTCGTCCTAACAAGCACCACCTGCAGCCATTTTTCCCTTGAGAATTGTATTTTGTGCTTGTTTGTGTCAAATACAATGAAACAAAGTGCAGTGAAAACAACTATATTCTGCACACACATAATTTTTTTTTAGAGACAAATTCAGATGTTCCACACAAATTCTTAGAGCTAATTAAATAAAAGACAATTTTGCCCAACTATCTGCTCCCTAAACAGGTCTCTCTTGAAAATGAGTTCTCATGACTCAATGAGACTACCTGTATGAATAAAGGAGGGCAAATGAAAATGGAAAGTGAGTGAAGGAATAAGCAGAGCTGGCACGTCATATGATATGTACAGTGTGTAATATTATTGAAACTAAACAGAGGTATGTAAAAAAATGAATATGATGGTTCTTAATTAACAAATTTATAAAGTTGGCGTTTAATTCAGATTGTTGATGTTTAAATACCATGAGTAAATGGCAGAAAGTATGGAACCCACAGAAATGAAAGTTACTTTAAATAAAATTGAAATATCAAAAGTGGTTTGTAAAAAGGTGCAGAAGGATTAAAGTCCCACATATACAATGTTGCAGTGTTGGCTTATTGATGTTCTTATATCTGCCTATACAGGTAGTCCCCGATTTACGAGCGCTCTGATCTGCGAGGTTCCAGACTTACGAGCTGCGAATTTTTGGAAAAAACGAAAAAAATACTGAGTTTTCATGTGTTTTTTCACCACAGTTAGTTAGCTAAGCATATGGACACACGTTTCCGATCATTTTTATGCACTCATAAGCAGTTTTTGGATGAAAATAGAGTGTTTGTAGTCGCGCTAGCGAAAACCGTTCCAATTTACGAGCGAAATTCCGGATTTACGAGAGAAATGGCGGCCGTTCCAAATTACGAGATTTCCGGTTTACGAGCGCCTCGTTGTAACGGATCTCGCTCGTAAATCGGGGACTACCTGTATTACAGTTATGTTTTCTTTTGTCCTTCAGGGGTAGGCAAACGGACAAAGACAAATGTTGAATGTTGTAAGGCAGGGGTGTCAAAGTCAAATACACCAAGGGCCACAAAAAAAAAAAATTGCTACAAGCCAAGGGCCGGACTGGTTCAATGTTTATTATAAGGGGGTGATATAATAATTTTTTTCTTCTTTCTGCACTCTTTTCATTGTGTTTTCTTTTTGATTAATTTGTTTTATTTTGTCTCTTGAATTAATAAATGAATTAAATACAATGTTAAATAGCTTTACATCTGCTAAGTTCTTGGCATAAATCAACACAGACATGTTCCTGCTTTTAGTATTTTACATTGTTTTATAATGCAGCCGTTTAGGTTTTGTTTTCTCTTTTAAATGAATTAATAAATTAATTAAATACAATGTTAAATAGCTTTACATCTGCTAAGTTCTTGGCATAAATCAACACAGACATGTTCCTGATTTTAGTATTTTACATTGTTTTATAATGTAGCTGTTTATGTTTTGTGTTTTTAATACAGTTTTCTTATGGTTTTTAATTAATATGCTTTTTTATGATTGTTTACTGTTGGCTGCAAGTATCAAGCTGCAAAATCCTTCATTATCTACAGCTGATAGCTGTTGGTCATTAATTATGATAAAGTTTAGCAACTTATCGGTGAACATTCTAGCTCTGGGGCTTCAGCGGTGTGTTTTTATTGTTCAATCCGGTCAGCCGCTCTCCGCCTGTCCCATCATATGAGACGGTCAGACAGCGGGTAGGACTAGACGCGGCTGGCCGCTGTCGGTCTCCCTGTTTCGGTTCAGCGAGTGGCGTCCCACTCGAATGTCCAACGTAAAACTAACCTGACCTAACCTGTGGCGCTATGGCTCTGCAGACGTTGCTGTCTTGCGGTGTTTAGTGTAAAATACTTCCACACAGAGGACATGTTACGATAAAAAGTTGGTTAGCTGTTAGCTACAGTGCTACTCACTCACACACGCTGGAGCTGGCCAAGTAACTGGATTTCCTGAATGTGAAGTGAGGCGGGTCTTCTTCTTCTGGGTTCGAGACACAATGGATTGGCCCCACCCCTGCTACCGTTGCATTGTGGGGAATGTAGTTTTGGTGTGCGCAAAACACCAGCGGGCGGCTGTGGCCTGCGGGCCGTTTCTAATAGTAATTAAATATCATTCAGGGGGCCATAAATATTTAATTTGCGGGCCGGATCTGGCCCGCGGGCCGGGACTCTGACATATGTGTTGTAAGGCAATGTCATCGTTTTTGCTTTCTTTCGACAAATCAATGTTCTTGCCACGTTAAATTTTTAAAAAGTGCTCATTTGAAACTTCAGACAAACTGTCTATGGGAGTTTGAGCTTTTTTTCTTCTTCTTCTTCGTTTAGTTTAATGGCGGATTGCAAACAACACTCAGGTGCATACTGCCACCTACTAGAGTTTGAGCTTTCTCCTGCAGCCAGAGGTCTCAAGTTGGCACCAACCAGCCACACCTGCAGACCATTCCCTTGATGAGCTGCAGGAGTATAAGAGGCAGTAGATTACTTCCCTTTGACGCTGGAGCATTACATGCCAATTGGTTGTTGTGTTTACCTCTCCTTGAGATAAGTAAAGCCTAACTCCTGTTCTCACGTTTTGCAGCACTGACTCCTGCGTTCCTCCTGTGCTTGCTAGTGATGGCCAAATGAATCAATGAAGCAGTATTGAACCACTTTGCCAATTGTATTGAACTTGGGTTCATTCATTCAAAGGTTCATTTCAGTGACATCTAGTGGTGAAATATTATACAACACACACTGTTTTATTTACTTTTTTACTGTATGTTCAGCTGATTCAGTAGATATGTTGACTAGTATCTGGGATTGAGAGAGGGTGCTTTAGAAAACTGTAGGTTCAGGGAAGGTGGGTTGTGCTTGTGTAACTCAGTCATGAAATCAGGGGATGGGAAATCAGAGGTTTTTATTTAGGAATAAAAGTTTCTCCACTGTATTTGGACTCAGGCTTTTTTTGCTTACAACTTCTCCAGCTTTTGAGAAAACACGTTCACAAGGCACAGATGAGGCTGGTACGCATAAATATTGTTTAGCCAACAAAAACAAATGTGGATAAACATTTCTGTGCTCATCCCAGTAGGCCAGCGGATCCTCAGATCTTTCCAAAGGAGGATCAGACAAGTATCTCTGAACTTCGACTGTGGCATCTGATGTATGGTTTCTGTGAGCTCGTGCCAGTGTTGCATCTCGATCAAAACTTGACCAAAGGGAAGCTGAAAGAAAAATAAAGATTTGACAGTCATGAACAGGGACAAGTTTCTGTGTGTGTTCATAATTACCAACTCACAACTGTCTGTGGAGGATGGATTTTGTGCGCTTGTTGATGGTTGTAGTGTGTGATCATCTGGTGAAGTCTCCACTCGTGTGTGCCTCACAACTATAATAATAATAATAATGAATTCCATTTATAATGCACTTTTCATTAATAAAAATCTCAAAGTGCTACAAAGTGTAACAAAGCAAAGATCAAAATAAAACAAGTGATAAAATCAAATAAAATCAATAATAATATCGACTAAGATCAAAGATAAAATCATGTGGATGCAGATTAGGCTTGCTTAAAAAATAAATAAAATAAAACAAGTGATAAAATCAAGTAAAATCAATAATGATATCAGCTAAGATCAAAGATAAAATCATGTGGAGGCAGAATAGGCTTGCTTAAAAAGAAAGGTCTTTATGCTGCTTTTAAAGTCAACCAGTGACTGTGGAGCTCTCAGGTCGTCAGGGAGGGAGTTCCACAGGCGGGGGGCAGCCACACAGAATGCTCGGTCTCCCATGGTCCTCAATTTGGTCCGAGGAATATGAAGTAAATTGCTGTTCTGTGATCGTAGAGACCGGGTGGATGAATATGGTGCAAGAATGTCCTTTAGATAGTCAGGTGAAGTGCCGTGCAAGCATTGATGGGTAATGAGAGCAGTTTTGTACTGAATTCTGTAGGTGACAGGAAGCCAATGGAGGTTATGGAGAATGGGTGTAATATGTTCAAATTTACGAACTCTCAACAGAATCCTTGCTGCACTGTTTTGAATGTATTGAAGTTTCTGAAGGTTTTTGCCAGGGATTCCAATAAACAGGGAGTTGCAGTAGTCGAGCCTGGAGGAGACAAAGGCATGGACGAGTTTCTCAGCATCAGGAAAAGTCAGAGATGGGCGAAGTCTGGAGATGTTTCGAAGATGGAAGAAGCAGGTTTTAAACAGATGCTTAATGTGATTTTCAAATGTAAGATGAGAGTCCATTTTTATTCCAAGATTTGTAACAGAGGTGGAGAGGGGGATGTCTTGACCAGAGAAGGAGATTGTTGTTAAAGTTGATGTTTGTATCTGGTGAGGGGTGCCAATCAATATGGCCTCAGTCTTCGAGCAGTTTAATTGAAGAAAGTTCTGATTCATCCATGCCTTTATTTCCTCCAGGCAGGCAGAGAGAACAGTGAGTGAAGACGGAGATAGGGATGATGATGATGTTCCAGTCCTGATGTAAAGCTGTGTGTCGTCGGCATAGCAGTGAAAAGAAATGTTGAACTGATTAATAATTTGACCTAAAGGCAGCATGTAGAGGGAAAACAGCAGGGGCCCCAGAACTGACCCCTGAGGGACACCACAGGAGACACCGACTGTCTGGGAAGTGGCATTGCCAAGGCTAACACATTCCAGCCTATTGGAGAGGAAAGAATTGAACCAGTCCAGGACAGTGTCACAGAGACCGACCTCCACATGAAGACGGTGGAGGAGGATACTATGGTCCACAGTGTCGAAGGCTGCAGTGAGGTCAAGGAGGACAAGGATGGAGGGAGAACCAGTGTCAGCAGCCATGAGGACATCATTTGTTACTCTCAGCAGTGCAGTCTCAGTACTGTGAGCTGCTCTGAATCCAGACTGGAACTTCTCATACAGAGAGTGTTGCTGTAGGTGGTCCTGCAGCTGAGCAGCAACTGCTTTCTCCAGCACTTTGGACAGAAATGGGAGGTGGGAAATTGGGCGGTAGTTAGAAAAATTGTCGGGATCCAAATTAGATTTTTTCAGAAGAGGCCTAATGATGGCAGTTTTTAGAGGCAATGGAACATGACCAGATTGTAGAGACGTGTTTATTATTTGTGTGATTAATGGGCAATGGAACATGACCAGATTGTAGAGACTTGTTTATTATTTGTGTGATTAATGGGCTTATTGCAGAGTGATTGGATTTTATGAGAGACGAGGGGAAGGGATCCAGGGCACAGGATGAAGGCTTCATTTTCTTGAGGATGGTCTCCACCTCACTCTGAACGACTTCATCAAAGCTGCTCAGGGTCCCAGAAAGCAGACGGGTAGATGGCACACTAAGATCAGGGAGGTTGTGGAGCTGAGATCTGATAGTGTCAACTTTGTTTTTAAATGATGAGAGGAACAGGTTGCATTTTTGAACAGAGTCCTCATGAGTTAGTTTAATGCTGTACTGCTGCACATTAACCTGTAAGTTTCCGTAAAGCAATCTGGCCCTTTTCAAGACTGTAAAATCCAATGAGTTTAAATCTAGGATCCAGCAGTGTGGCGAGTGACAGGACTGTTGAGCTCTCAAGGTTTTCAAATTTATTTATGAGTGTTGCAATAATATTCTGTCCAAGAAGTGTTGCAGTTACGTTTGTGGTCCTCGATGTTACTTCTCGGGCTGCTTGGAACAACATCTTCACAAGTGGAATCACCATTGAACCCGACACTCTCTTCTCCTGGGACAGTTCCACAGTTGCTGCATAAAATGGGGAGAGTACTTGTAGACACGCTGCGATTGTTTGATATTCCTCAAAAGAGAGAGGAGGAACATTGGTCTTAAGTGATGCTAGAGCTGCCCCAACTGTCTGCCTCTCATTGTACAGTCGCTGCAGCATCAAAAAGGTGCTGTTCCAGCGCGTGTCCACCTCCTGCATCAGCTTCATCACTGCATGGTTCATTTGCTGTTGCATATGTTTCAGTTTTTCTTTTCCAGTAGTGCTTGACCTAAAATATGTCACCACTTTCCGTGCCTTTGTGCGCAGATCTTCTAGGCCAGGAGTTTGATCCAGGGATTTTTTAACTACCAAATTTAAGGCATGTGCAATGCAAACAACATGCCGCATGGATAGTTTTTTTGCTGTGGAGACCATGTTTGCAGCAGCATCAGTCACCAGGCACTGAACTTTCCCCTCAAGTCCCCACTCCACCATCAGAGACCTCAGAGCAGCTGCGATGTTGTCAGCAGTGTGGTGTTGGGGGAAAGGCAGCACTCCTAAGAGTACAGTGGCCATCTTCATGTTACCGGTATTCATGACACAATGACCGGTTACTGCCAGATACGCATCCATGTTCATGGAGGTCCACATGTCAGAGGTCAGGCTCACTCCCTCCACGCTCAGCAGTTGAGCCTTGGCTTTGGTCTTCTCCTCCTCATATTTGTCCTCCACCATCTTCTTCAGAGCCTGTCTGGAAGGCAGAGTGTATGTGGGGTCAAGCTTCCCCACAAACTCTTTGAAGCCTGGATCGTCCACTATGGTAAAAGGCTGAGAGTCCTTCACCAGCATCATGACCAGAGCTTCATCCAGCTCCTGCTTTCGGTCCACTAAGACAGAATCAAACAAATAAAACTGTTATGTGACATCATGTTACTGTAACATTATTATTGGTGTGTAGAATTGTGTGGATAAACATATATATTGATAAACAAATATTGATAAACAAATATACTGATAAACATATATTATTGATAAACAAATATTGATAAACAAATATACTGATAACATATATTATTGATAAACAAATATTGATAAACAAATATACTGATAACATATATTATTGATAAACAAATATTGATAAACAAATATCTGATAAACATATATTATTGATAAACAAATATTGATAAACAAATATACTGATAAACATATATTATTGATAAACAAATATTGATAAACAAATATACCGATAAACATATTATTGATAAACATATATATTGAACATAACTTACCATGAACAGTGTCCTGCTTGTTTTCATGCTTAGCTCTGTAGTGTCTAAGCATGGAGGACGTATTGTTATTATACGCCAGTTGCATGGAACAATATGAGCACTGGACCTGTATGAACAGTAATAATCAAACAAGAAAACAAACTGTCAGGTCATAGACGTCACTTAAATCACCACACATGCAAATGTACCTAACCTACCCCCCTTTGCAGAATCCTGGATACGCCCCCCAGCTTACTACTGTTCAAGTTTTTTTTTTTTTGTAGTAATAAACAACTCACCTTATTGGGACTGATCAGATCGAAGTGTTCCCACATCTGAGAACGGCTTCTCTTCCTGGTTGGCTCCATGTTTATCAAACAAACGCAGTGATGAAAATAGTTATAACGCACAAAACAACTCCGACAACAACCCCACATGTTGTTGTGTGTGTCGGCTGCCTTTAAGGGTGTTTTGGCGCGCACAAGCCCGAAGCACGTCTCGCGTCAACGAATCATCTCGCGGGATTCATTCGAGGACCGAAGCAGTCACTGCTTCATACGTCATCGCTTACCCAACTTCCTCTGCCGTAAACCACGCCTCGTAGCAGTGGTTCAAAGAGAACGCAGCTTCGAGTTCAAAGCAAGGATCGGAGCTTCGGTGTCAGATTAACATCACTACTGATTCCTTTGGTTTGGTCTTGGACTCCTTGTGACTTCTTCAACCGATTCAGGAGCTTGTCTTGGGATTTGTTTCATTTCGGGAGCCGAGATGGCGTAGAGGTAGGGCAGCCAGCCTGGGACCAGAAAGTTGTGGTTTGACTCCCAGCCATTTCAGTGTCGTGGTGTCTCTGAGCAAGAAACATAATCCACATTTGCTCCCTGTGCCCTTGCATAGCTGCCCACTGCACCACCTGGGTGTATCTAATGTGTGATGGGTTAAATGCAGAGAACCAATTTCACAATTGTATGGGAACATACAATGATGACAATCAATCTCAAACTTCCCTTCACTTCCTCTCCTTCCACCACTTGCCCATGTGTATCAGAGACTGACCTGGGACTTTAGCTTCCATGATTACTGGAATCATTGGACCACCTTTTCCCACAATGCATTGATTAATATAACCTTTATTTATACAGGTTAATCGCATTGAACAAGTATCCTTTATTCCATCTGTAAGGGAGAATCATCCTAAAATCTAAATCCACCAAACTGACTCTTCTCCTTGCTCTCCAGGGTTCCAGTCCCTTACAGCCCGTGTTGAAGATTAATATTGTTACTAAATAAAACATTTAATTATTTATGGTCTTAGAGTCTGTTCCTTTCAGTCACTACTCTAAACTAATATTTAGATTGACCTGCTTGTCATACAAAAGCATCAAACCTGTAGAAAGAAGGTGCACAAGAATCACAATGCCAGTGTTGACATACATTTTATTTCCATTTTAAAAACTTTAAAACTTCTAAACGTTTTGTGAAGAAATATACAAAAAGTAATTATTAAAATAAAGTAATTACAGCTTACTATTTTTTCGTGTAGCTATGTTTTAAATACTGTGTGATTTAAAAAAAAAGTGCTAAGCTCTTATATGTGTTAGCATGCTGTACTGTTATGTCTGCTTCTATGTGAGCAGTTGTGCAACACTGGCTACACTTTTCAATGTGTTTCTCTGCTTGACTGTGTTACTTATTCATAAAGTCTCTGATAACTTGGATGCATGTGCCAGCTCTTTCATCTGGTGTATTGACAATTAAATCTTGCAGAAAGAACAATCGCAAACACACACTCAATGAGGTTAGAAAGTTATATCTGAAAATGAGAGTGAGTGAAGGGAAATTAAAATTTAAAATGGGGGGGAAGGGACAAACAAAAAGCAGGGGTGAGGCTGGGACATGGAGACAAATACAAATAAAACAGGAAACAAAAACTAAAATAGTTGGAATAAACTGACAATTCTAAAAGAAAGTAGGACAAGACTGATGTGGAGTTACAGGGAAGAGGGGAGACTAGAAGAAAAAATACATTTAAGAATAGAGTGGGAGGATCACGGGTGAGTTGAAGACAGAGCGCGGGTCGAAAATGCCAAGAGACGGTGCATGATGAATAAAAGCTTTTTATGGACGGCTGAATGATTTTGTGGATTATCCCTTTACTAAGGTCAACACTGGTTTGGAGCACATCCAAAACGACAACAGAATAAAACAAGACAAATGAAAAGCATATTTTAGAGGCATGGCCAGTAAGCAAATTTAATAACAATGACAGCAGCTTAACAAATAAAAAACTGAAAACAAATAAGTAAGCTCTTTGGGAGTCAGATTTACATAAAATGTCTGCAAAGCCTTAAAACACGGGTTTCAAATTCAGATGAAAAATAAGTCATTCAGCTCCACTCAGGAGAAGACACATGAGTTTAGGACAGCTTCCATCCATTATCTTCACCCGCTTTAGCCTTTCTGGGTCGTGGGGGTCACTGGTGCTCATGTTTTTTTATTTATGCATTTATTTTTATTTATTTCGAACAGACAGAAAAGACAATCAAGAAAGAAAAATAAATAAAATAGGATAACAACTAAAAAAATAAAAGTTAATGTAGAGGACCAGACCCTGGTCTCTCTGGACTGTAATGGACACAACTTATCACTGAATCTCTCAGTGAGATACCTTTTCACTGATCTTCTCAGTGAAACAGACATTAACACTGTTTATTCCATTTAGTTTGAATCTAAGAACATAATCACTCACAAGACTCTCTTTATTCTTTAATTTTGTTCTAATTGAAATATAATCAAAGGATAACCTTGTGTTATTTGTATGAGCTGTGTTGTACTCTACAACATGTTGAATGATCATGTGTTAATTTGCTGGTTTATCCTGCACTATGATGGTGAATCAAACTCTGTCTTATTCAAACACTGTGTTTAAGTTGAAGGTCGATGTCAGAGTGGTCTGTAAGTTTAATCATAACGTTGGCTCTGTCTCCTCTTCATTCAAAAACACCTTTCCCGGTCTTTCTCTAAAAAAATCCTTCTGTTTCTGACTGCTTCCGACTTTCACCTTGAATCCTGATAACGTAAAGTAACACCTCTGACTTCATCTAACCACTCCCACACTGGTCGAACGAACCAATGAGGGTAGTGAGTACTACTGACGTCAGATCCTCTTTAAAAGTTCTAAACTTCCTGGAACTGCTAGTTCTCGAGCAAGTTGGGATGTAATGCTTTCTCCTGTGGACGCTTGGTCAGGCATCAAAGACCTGCATTCCTCAGCAAGGTTTAACAGCACGCACCTGTAAACCAACTCATGAGCTCAAACTCAATGAACTTTCCTTTCTGGGATATCTTGTCTTGAAACTAAACCAGGAAATATTTTCCACTACTCTGACTCGGTCAGACGCGAATGCTAGGAAGCTGAAAGTTGTAAACACGCTGGGATCGGTGTTTGGATATAACTGGACAAACAAACCTCTTACTTCCACGACTGAGACCCTCTCTTTACAAGGTACAGAGTTGGGATTGTTTACTAAAAGGTGGACCGGGGTCCAGCAGATGTGCCATCTGGTTAAACTCAACCCTCAGATAACTCTTTTTCTTCTCCCATCTTCCTCCTCCTCATCTTATTTTACCATTGATAACTAAGTTAAAGAACCTTCAGATATCAGTAACATGTCATCTTATTTACTTGTTTTCTGTTGTCTCTAATTTAAATCTGCTGACGAGTAAATTGTAGGAATTTGATCGATCAATCAATCTGTATGATGTAATTTATGATTTGTTAATAAATGATTCATCTCCTGGTGGATCGACATAAGTTAATTCTTCATTGTGATTTATATCTTGTGATTTATATCTTATCAGCTGGTCACAAAATGTATTGATTAATCTGAAAAAGAGAGAATCCGTGAATTATTGATGATAATTTTGTGTCAGGTATAAACTGTTCATTTTACATCTAGTGGACAGGTAAAATCAGTAAAACTGATCACCCCTGAACCCCTACATATTGGTAGCACCATACGTGTTTAACTACATTAATACAAATAATTATGCCCAAGTAACATGCAAATGTTATGTTTTCTGTTCGAAAAGGAGCAGGTAGAAAATACAATATCTTATAATGTCCTGCCCCTTTCATACTCATCAATTTATAATCAGGTAAATGTCAAAATACCAAAACGAGACAACTTGTTTCCACTTTGTTCAGCAGTCACTGTGAGAGAGGCGGGCTACACCTTGCACAGGACTCAAGTCCATCACAGGGACCAACAACCATATGAAGTTTCACCTAGGGACAAGTTACCAATCAGCCTAACATGCATGTTTTTGGTCTGTGGGAGGAAACCGGAGGACCAGGAGAAAACCCATGTGTGGAGAAAACATGCAAACCACCCAGAAAAGGTCCCTGGTCGGAATTCGATCCAGCGACCTTCTTGCTGAGAGTGGCAATCTGTAAGGGCCAACTTTATTTTCTCTGTGTTTGAAAACGGGCCCAAACAATCTAAGCATGCATGTGAGTAAACTTAATTATTCTTATTTATTTATTTATTTATTTCCAGCTGCTCCCTTCCTCAGGGGTCGCCTCAGTGAACAAACTCACATGAAGACTCAGCAATTGTTTTTACGCTGGATGCCCTTCCTGACGCAACTACAGGCCACCGAGCTACCACAGCCCTCTGTGTGGAGCAGAGAGCTGCTATCTAGGGTGCCCAGGGAAGATAATGGTGGGGTTAAGAGTCTTACTCAGGGGCCTCGAGTGGGGTAAATGAGGATGGAGATAGGTGTGGGTGCTTCACCTTTCCCACCCATATTTTGATGGTATTGGTCTGGTGGTATTGTACCGGCGACCTTCTGAGCGCAGGCCCACCCTCTCTAACATCTGTGCAACCGCTCCCATCAATTCTTAAACTTCTTTCAGTATTTAGCTTATTTCAATAAAATGTTTGCCATCTACAGCAGACACATTCTACTCATGGATTAGAAGTGTCAGACGTCACAAACGGTGTATTCTTGGGAAAAACGAACCCTATATCTGAGCAAACTGCACATAAAAGTCTAGATTCAAAAAATATATAATTAACATGATGAGAAGAATTTATCACAGTATGAAGTTAAATTATCTCTGAAATCGAGTGAATACTGTGTGAGGTTCAAAGTATCAACATGTAATAAAATAATTAATGAAATGTCACCATATTCTCTTTTCATTGGGGATTAAAACCAGTTTGATCAGTTTTAGCTGCCATGATTTTTTTTGTAGAAGAAGCCATCATGCTGGGGGTGTTAGTTTTAGGTCTGGCCTTCTCTCCTGCACACAGCCATTCTGTTAACAGGCTTTTCTTTTCTTTTGAACATCTGCCGTGTATTTTGTTTATTTTATTGGGAGAAATGTTCTGTCTACACAGAGGACGTGGCATTTATTGTGTCCGGAAACCATCTTGTAAGGAGTCAGAGATCAGAGAGTCTTTATTGTCATTTGCACCGCATGTGGTACATGTGATGAAAACGAGATTATGTACACGGGGTCCCAGTTACATCCAACAACAAATGCAAGAGAAAAACAGTAATAACATCTAGAATTAACTAAGAGAAACATCAACTAGTAATACACTAAGCCCTAATGTAGAGGAAAGAAAAACATCATTATAAACAGCAGCACGAACATGAGTCTGTAGCCCCTTTCATAAGACCGGTCGGTCCGGCTTTTATGCGGGTTCAAGTCTCCAAAGAGCATTCAGAAAACATGCAAACGCGGATTGGCGGATTAAATTGACGCGCCTTTGATCCCCCTCTGACCCGCCACGGTTCATAGTATCAGCCCCGGATCTGAGCCGCGCAGAGCCACTTATGAATGCAAGACGCACGATCCGCGCTCAGAATACAGATGCCATCAGTGTGCGAGCGGAGTCAACAGGCAGATTTATATTAAAAATGACACGAAACCACTGTATAAACTAGTTTCGCTTTTGTTTCCCCTCTAGCAGCGGCGCAGCGCGCTGAGTGTGTGTGTGTGTGTTTTTCTTTTTTTCCCCCTCTCTCTCTCTCGCAGCGACTCTGTGTGGGGTCTTCAAAACGTCAGGTGTGTGTGTGTGCTGCGCGTGGGCTGGAGTCAGACATCAGCTGTACATTTATTATGAGGAAATATTTAGAAAGACACGACAACTTGTAAACGTCTGATCACGTCTGTCCCACGTCGCGGTGGAGTCCAGCTGTGCTCCACGCCTCTTTTGAAGCCGCGTTGCGGCTTCTTTTCTGAACACGTTTATTTGAGCTGGACCAACCCGCATTCAACTGTGGTCTTATGAATGACCCGATGGGCATTAAAGCCGGACTGGTCTGTGCGGGAATAGCGTGGGTCTGACTTATGAAAGGGGCTTATATGAGCAGATGGTCACAGATGAACACAGCAACAAGAAAACAGATCAGCATCAGCATGATGTGATATTTTGCAGTGTTTATTCTTATTATTTATTTATTCATGAGTCTAACAGCCTCAGGGTAGAAGCTGTTCCTCAGTCTAGTGGTTCTACATTTGATGCTCCTCAACCTCCGTCCTGAGGGGAGTGGGGCAAAGAGTGAGTGTGCTGGGTGAGTGAGGTCTTTCATGATGCAGGTGGCTCTTTTCCTGCATCTGGAGGTGTAAATGTCTGTGATGGTGGGGAGACTGACTCCAACAGACTTCTGTGCAGCCTTCACCACTCTCTGTAGAGCTTTCCTCTCTGCAACTGTGCAGCCTCCATGCCACACGTTGATGCTGGAGCACAGGATGCTCTCCACTGCACACCTGTAGAAGGAGGTGAGAACTGGGCTGCTCAGACCAGCTCGTCTCAGCCGTCTGAGGAAGTAGAGTCTCTGATGACCTTTCTTGATCAGGCTGGTGGTGTTGTTGCTCCAGCTGAGGTTATCATTCAAGTGTACACCCAAGTATTTGTAGCTGGAGACCACCTCCACCGCAGATCCACCTATGTTCAGTGGGGCATGGGTGTGTTTGTTCCTTCTGAAGTCCACAATCAT